>PVJX010011278.1:0-54001 GCA_004027295.1 Dolichotis patagonum | reverse complement strand
GGGTGCCTTGAAGTTCCTAAGAATCCTCAAGAGCACCTGACTTGATGGGGGGGTGGCTGCAATGAGGCAATGGGTGGTTCTGTTAGGACAGTCCCCAAAGCTTGGACTCAGCCCTTAGGGGGAAGCATGAATCACGTGTCTGCCCAAGGGCAACACTTCGAAGGCCTGTTGTGGCCTGGCAGGGCTCTTCTGCAATCCCAGAAAGGGGAAGATGTCATATCCAGTCTAGACCTTAGTCTAATATGCTGCTCTCCTGTTCCTTCCTGCTACCTGAGACACTGTGCATGTTTAGCCTTTCTGTTGACCTGTCAGGGTAAATGGAACCAGGTAGTGAGGCCTGAGTGATACAGCAAATTGTCTAGCTTAGGGAGACCCTTTCTTTGCCATCTCCTGTGGTGCCATAAAGATCACAGAGAGACACTTCATTAAATGTGATGCTTGCCACTATTTATTATCTCCTGGTGGTTAAGAGTGAGACATATTGGAATCAAGCATATTTAGGTTTGATTCTTGGGTGTGTCACTTACTAGCTGTGTTACTTTGGACAAGTAACATAGCGTCTCTGGCTTAAGGGATGGGGAATAACAGATTGGGTCAGATGCCATTGGCTTTACTGGTCAACCATAGATATTTCCTAATCCGTGAGTAAGCAAATGTAGTCCTTAGGGTGAGACAATAACTAAACCAGCTCTAAACTAAGTAATTGAAGTTCCTAAGAGTCCTCAAGAGCACCTGACTTGATGGGGTGGTGGTGGCTGCAATGAGGCAATGGGTGGTTCTGTTAGAACAGTCCCCAAAGCTTGGACTCAGCCCTTAAGGGGAAGCATGTGAGAATGTGAACAAAAGGGCAAGGTCATATGGAGTCTGCAGAGAAAATAGACAGGGCATTGTCCCATAGCCACCTCCAGGTTTCTCTGTGAAAGGCCTCCTAGGGGAATGCATCTTTGGTCTGGATTGAGTATACTTGGCCAAGTAGTGTAGGTAAGCACACGAGATTCTTAAGAGTTGAACTTCTTGTCAGAAGAGGGGAAAATGTGGCCAAGGACTGGTTGATGGGAGTTCAGTCTGCCTACCAAGAACCATGGGCAGGTAGTCAGGTAGGGCTAGAGGTGTACCCATCCCTGGGAAATGGGTTACAGGCCGCCTCCAGGGATCTCAAGGGCTTGGGCCATGCTTAGAACATGACACTGCGTGGGTGTGTGACCTACTTTCTGGATACTCTCCCCTCCCATTGAAAGGGTGGGTACAGCCAGGTGAAGTCAGGAAATGGCCCATGCCTGAGACAGGACTGGAAGATGCTTGCTTCTTGGGACTACTGTGTGGAAGGTGACCTGAGGAGAGTGAGGGAGTAACTGGCAGAGCACATTTCCTTTCTTTCTTTTTTTTCTTTTTGAGACAGGGTCTCACTATGTAGTTCAGGCTGACCTTGAACTCACTTTGCAGCCCTGGATGGCCTAGAACTCTCAGTGATCCTCCTGCCACAGCCTCCCAAGTGCTGGGATTACAAGCATGTGCCACCACATCTGTTGGCAAAGCACATTTCTGAGCACAGTCTCGGGAAAAATCTCATTTTACCTGGGGTCTAATCCCCCAGAACCCAGCCCTAAAATCTTTTCTGCCTTTCTGAAAAGTTTGTTCTTCGCTTAGACTTTGAGGACTCACGAGTGCAGTTTGCCAGTTTTTCCTCCTCCAGATGCCTAATAGGATTGCGCTTCTTGGCTCCCTGTGGCTGGTTGGCTCAACAGTGACAATTTACGGCCCATGGATTGTGCATGGAAGATACATGCGTCACTTCTGGACCAGAGCATTTCATTCCCAGTACAAGACTCTCTGTGGTTCTTTCTGCCACTGATGTGGGGCAGTGTTCAGCATCAGAGCTACTCTCCCAGGAGAGGAGATGGGAGCAGACCCCAGCCTCAGACAGGAGGCATGAGAGGAAATATAATCTCTGCTGTTATAAAGCTCTTGTTTCTATCATTTTAATCCATCAAAAATCAAAATTCCATCTTTCAGTTCCCACGAGAATGCTTTTTTTGCTTTCTTCAAGATTCTGTGTCCTTTGGTTTACTTCTCTTTCTTTTTCTTGTTATTATCCTTCACACGCAGGTCCCTGGGCCCCAGGGATAACTTGCTGCTACCTAGCTCCATTCTTTGGGCCCCTAAAATTCCCTCTTTGACCACAAGACAGGCAAGACTGCAGAGGCTGGAGCTGGAGAGGGTAGAGTGTGTGAGCAGACAGCTTCCAAGGTGGCCCCATGACCCCTTCTTCCTTATTCACACCCTTGTAGAGTTCTCTCCCCCTGGTGCCAATGTGAGCCCTCATGATCAACAGTGTGGCAGAAGTGGTGGTGTGTGGCTTTGAAGACTGAGCTGTGAAGTGCTGCTGTTTCATTCATCTTGGCCATTCTGTCCCTACTGGAAAATTTGCTTGATGGGAAGTCACATCATAGGAAGCTAAAGAGAGGCCCATGTGGCAAGGACTAATGCTTCCTGGCCACAGCCTCCTGAGAGTGGGTCCTCCCACCCTGACCAGGCCTTGATGGCTGCTGCCCTGGCTAACAGCTTGCTGGTAACCTAGACTGAGTCCCTGAGCTTGACAACCTTGCTAAGCTACTCCTGGATTCTTGATCCCAAACAAATGTGAGTTGTTTTAAACTACTAAGTTTATAATAGCATACTACACAGCAATAAACACCTAATAAACGGCAAGTGCTGTTGGGGAGAGTGGGTCTGGGGGTGTCTGCTTAGCCTGAGTGTGCCCCTTGCTCTGGAACAGACTTGGCCACCATGGCATAGCTGGTGACCTGAAGGGTTGCTAAGGGACAGCATTTCTCCTGGGGGAAGAGAGAGCAAGAAATGAGACAGCTTGGTGTTTATCCCATACAAATATCTGCTGTCCAGTTTCACGAGACTTGCTCAAGCCTGTCTTGTGCAGAATAGGGAGTTCTAAGTAAGAATTAGTGCCATTGCACAAAGAATGCAAAACATTAGTGAAATAGCCAGATTCTCTGAGGATGCTTTTGCTAAATGTGATACGTAAGGAGGAGCCTGCATGACACCATTGTGGTTTCGTACAGTGATGCAGCCACTCAGGGTGGTCCTCCAATCTGCTTCCCTCCAACGTATCTGAATATGTCAACCTATTTAAATAGAACATTAAAATGACTTATAGAAAAAATTTATGCTTTCATGCATTAGAATCTTTGCCATGTTAAAATGGAGTAAGTTGTTATAATATAATTTTCCTTTTGGCTAATAATGTCGCCCCAAAAATGTGCCACCCAGAGCAATGCAGCAACCCCCTCCACCAGATATGACACTGGTTCATCTGAATGCAAGAAGTAGCCTCAGAACTGGGATATCAGAGGGAGGGAGGGAAGGGGGAGGGAGAGAGAGGGGAGGGAGAGGGAGAGAGAGAGGAAACATGCTCTAAGCAGGGATACCTCTGGTGAGACACATCGCAGGCCCTGTGGTATTAAGGGGGAACATATGCTGGTGAAACTATTCAGGCACCTTCAGTCATCCTTTTAGGATTGCAGGATTTGGGGAAATTTGGGAGTACAATGATAATAATAGCATATACTCTTTTTCCACTTATCGAGTACTTATCGTGGGGATGAGAGGATTGAGAGATATTGGCTAAAAGATACAGGATTTCAGTTAGACAGAAGGAATAAATTCAAGAGAACCTGCCCAACATGGTAACGGCAGTTAATAATGATATACTGTACTCTTGCCAACTGCTGAAACAGAAGTAGTCTCACCTCGAAAGATGGTAAGTCTGTGAGGTAAAGGCTATGCTAGTTTGGTTTAGCCATTCCACAATATATGCTTAAATCAGCCATTCCACAATATATGATTGTGATAGTTACTCTTGATTGTCAACTTGATTGGCCTGAGAGAAATCTAGGAGATCATTTCAGAACACTCCTGGGTGTGTCTGATGAGACCTTAGGAACTGTATCTGGTCCCTGGGCCCTTCCTCTCTGGGTTCTTCCCCATGCTGTCTGCTACCTGGGTGCCACAAGAGGAGCCACTGTCCTCTGCCACATCTTTCTGCCATGATGTTTCTGTCTTGGAGCAGCTGACCAGGAGCTAAAATAAATCTTTCCACTTTTAAGTTGTTGGTGTCAGGCATTATGTCCTAGTAGCAGAAAGGTGACTAAATTCAATGATGTACACCATAAAAATGTAGGATTTTTGTCAATTTAAAAAAGTTTAAGAATATAAATATTATGGACATATTACATACTGTAAAACATGAGCAAGAGAAATTGAATGTTAAAAAGCACTTGCTGTGTGTCTGGTGGCAAAGTAAGTAGCTCAGGCACATAAATTTCAAGCTGTGAAATGATCTACAAGATGGACACAGTGTATTTTTGTTTTACTGATGAGGAACTGGACATTGCATAACTTGCTTTTCCCAAGTTCCTCCTCCAAAAGTCAAAGCAGGGGCCACACCTGCAGGCACTCGCCACCCTGAAGTTTTGGACACGGTCCTCTGGTGCCCCCATCTGACATACAGGATCCAACAACTGTTGTGTGCACGTGTACAGTATATCTGGCGGTTTTTGAGATAGTGCCTTGGAAGGGAGCCCATGCCACTCACTGTCTGGCCAGAGGCTCTTGGCTGCAGGGCACTGACCTCCTTTTAACCACAGAGTCAGCAGCTGTGCAGATAATTTATCATACCCATCAGCAGAGTGAATTCGAGGTCAAGTACGAATCTTCTGCACTGCAGCTCTGCACAGATCTGTGCAGGAGCAAAGAGGAGTCAACTTCCCAGACTCAATCGAAGCGTAGAAAAGGATTCTGTCACTTCAAGACATTTAGGCAACTGCAAAAGGAGAGATGGAGAACAGTGTGAACATAGCCAGCGTTAGTAGACTGTACACTTAAAAATGGTTACAATCATAAATATTATGTCGTGTTTTTTTTACTACAATCAAATATAGAAACAAAAAGGAGAGAGACAGAGTCATCATAAGCTGGTAAATGGAATATGTAAGAAGGAAGTGCTGGGCTGGGAATGTAGCTCAGTAGTACAATTCCTGCCAGGCAAGAGCAAGGCCCTGAGTTCCATTCCCAGTATGAAAAAAAATGAAGTGCTCAGCCTAATGAGGTCTAGTGTGGTCTGAGTGGGATGTGGATCATTGAGATAAGAAATGGGTGAGCAAATGCACAGTTAGGCCAGAAGGACAGGAAGGTCATCCCAGAAATAACTGATAGCCAATTCCATTTTGGCCTTGGCAATTAAATACATGTATATGCAGTAAATAGCGCTATATGGGTTCAGGTCTTTCAAATGATCCTCTTGATGCCTTTACAGAATCGTGAGTCACAAGGTCTCTTCAGGAGGCATGAGTGAGTGGGCCAGCCAGCACTACAGATGGCATTCCTGGGCTGTGTAGAAGTCCCCCCAAAACTGTGCCCTGTTCCTGTCTGTCTGGGCTCGACTTTAGACCTACAGCCAAGCACAGAGAGCCAGCAAGGCACGATCAGCCCAGGATCTGGTGTTTTCATGGAAAGATCAGCCTCCTCCTGGTGGATCTGAGGTACAGGCTCCCCGGCTCTCAGAGAAGGGCCTTGCAGGTGACAAGTTAAGTGAAATGTCTGGGGAGCAGTCTGAGCATCTTGGCTTCTTCTGAAAGCTAGGAGTCCTTCAAGGCTGGGGTGTGACGTTGTGGGGGTGAAGCCTGAAAAGCATCTTATATTTCAGAATTTTATTAAAGCCTTTATTCCTTTCCAAGGTTCTAGGATAGTATTTAAAGGTGTCTCTTTTTCCTGGCCTACTTTCCTAACCCCAGGCCAGGGAGAACTCCCTACTTTGACCATACCACCGCAGCCCAGAATTTAAAAGAAGCCCCTGTGATATTTCATGGGGAGTGCAAACAGCCCTGCCTCATGCCCCTTCACTCCTTGATTTAGGATGCAACAGTCTTTTCCCCTGATTTAGGATAGAGTCTCTAAGAAATCAAGTTTCATAAGTCATAATACTGCAAAAGCTTTAGAGATAATCTAGTTTGTCCATTCATTTAATTTTATTGGTTTAAAAATCTAATATTGAAATCGGAAAGGCAGACATTGTGGCTTGCTGATTTAGGAGCTTCTGTAGAGTCATTTTCTGTCCATTTCTCCACGTGCCTTGCATATGAATCCCACCCCCGACTTCTCTTTGCCCCGCAAATCCATTATTGTGGCTTTGTGACTTTGCACTTTTGGCCAAGGGTTCTTAAACTGCAGTTTGTCTTTGTCTGTGGTCTCCAGATTCTTGCTACATTCCTTTCTCTGGAAATGTTTCAGATAAATCACAGTTAGTCACACCCACACTGCACCTCTCCCCATAATAGTCAGCGTGAAGCAGAGTGAGAGGGGCCTCCGGAGTCATCCAGGAAGCCCTTGTATTACAGATGGGAAAACAAACCCCTGAGAGGACAAGGGACTTGCCCAAGGTCATGGTTTTGAGTCAGGGCCAGAAGTCAGCTTTTTGGCCTCCCAGAGACCCCAGTGCTCTGCGTGCTGGCTTTGTGCCCTTTCCTTCATGCTGTCTGAGCTTTAAAGGGGCATCTCTTTGGCCCCCACCTTTCAAGAACCACCCCAAAAGAGGTAGGCGGGTAGCTCGGTCCAGTCAAGTGTCTGCTGGGGGTTGGAATGGTATAGACAGGCAGTCAAGGCCTGAGAGAAGAGAGCTGGCCCGAAGGAGTGGAGACAACCTCCAGTGGCTCTCTTGGTGATCCTTCAATTCAATGACTTCTGTAAACAGCAGTTTGACAGTGGACTCTATGAACCCTGTGAATTGTGGATAAAGTTCATGCTGAACTTGAACTCCGTAATGTGTTTGTTCATGGCCATCGGAACTTCCGCTCACTCCATCTAACTGTCTTCTGGCCAGGGGAGTGTTTTGTTTTTGTGGTCTCGTGGTAATGTTTTTCTCATCAGCAGGGGCCGATTCCTGCCTGAGTCTGACCAAGGCCACCGGCTGCGTGCCATGGTGAGTTCTGTAGGGAAGAAGATAATCATGCTGCTTTACAAAGCTCTTTTCCAGGCACTGCTTACTTGATCCTCAGTGAAGCTCTGGGTGTCAGCAAGGAAGTCCTTATTAGTCCCTTGTTTGTAGAAGACCAGAGGGATGAGGGATTACCCCAAGGTCACGCGGTTAGTGAGTTATTGAGATAGGGAAACAGTGCTCAAATGCTACTTATGTGACTATGGAACTTGAACTCTACTTGACTGCTCTTCCTGTTTCTCTTGCTTTAAAAATGATGAATATAGTATATCCTTCAGTGGGGTTCTGGGAGAGTAAATGAGTCAATTATGAAAACTACTTAACCCTGTACCTCACAGGCACTAAGGATTCGGTTATGTTAGAAATCATTGTTATTATTATCAAGTCCGGTTCTGCTATGAGATGGGACAAATCTCCCCTGATCTGGGATGGCGATTCTAGGAAAACCAATTTCAAAAGTCATAATACTGAAAAACATTAGAGATAATTTAGTTTGTCTACTCATTTAATTTTATTATTTTAAAAAGTCTGATATTTAAAGGTAATCATACATAGTTATTCTTGTGATTCATGGGAACTAGGCACACAAGGTTAGTGGTCCACATAAATAGTTGAATTTATTATATTTTACAATAAAAACCTCAATTTTTCTTTTATTGATGTTCTTTTGTTTATAATAGACATTGATGTCATCACATTTCTCCATTATATGCACCATTTAATCCTGATCACATGTACTGACAATGACTCACATTAAGAGACAAAAATAGGAAAAAACAGTGTTACTCATAACATTTGGGAAAAGGGGAGGGAGATGGGAGGAAGTGTACTAGTGCTAATTTCCGTATCTTTCCTGGCAGCCGGTCGGCCAATTGATACTGCCTCAAACTGAATCACATTAAAATGAAAAGCATTCTAGTCTCTTAATACTTTTCATAATATATTTTCTTAAACTTAGAGGTATTTTTGAGACATACCTCTTGTGGAGAATGAGCAATGTTAAGCAATTCCACTAGATTTTACCTTAGTATTTTTGATTTCAATTACATTCAAGGAAAATTACATTTCATACCTTGTATTAAATAGCATCGAAGTATGATCTTTTTATAAGCCATTTCTATTCATCCACTCATCCACTCTTTTTTCTTAGCTACTTACCTATCTATCCTGCTATCTATGCAAGTAAAAAGATATCTGCATGATATTCTTTTGTGTGTGGTTACTCTGTGGTTACTTTGGGGTGTGGTGTTTTGAAGATTAAACAAATTTCCTTGTGTTTTAAAATATTGTTTGAATTCTTTATAATATGTGTTTACCAGTGTTTTAAAAATAAAATATCTTAAAGAAGAAAGGGACAAAATGCTCCTGGATGTCTCCCCATTAGAGGTTTTCTTGCTCTTGCCACCTTCTCTTACCCCATAGCCTTCAGGACCAAGGCTTGCTGGTTTCTCCAATCCTCTAATGCTTACAGTGATACCATCCCAAAGCCCCTGCTCTGGAACTTACATCAGGATTAGTGCTGGAGAACTTGAGTGGCAGACTGCTGATGGTCTGCAGGTAGCATATGACTGAGGGGTAGCCAAAGATGGCTAGAGGACAGAGCCAGGGAAAGAGCACTCAATCATCTTGTACATGAAATCAAGCCTAGAGAGGAAGGATGATTTGTTCAGAATCTGCCAGCTTGCCACATGCATCAAAGCCAATCAATTATCCTTCCAAAAACCATCAGTCTTTTCCAAATCCTGTCCTAAGTTTTGATATGGACAATGTAGCAGAAAGGGAATTCAGGGGATAGGAGAGAGATTGGTCCAAAATCTTTCTCTCTTCAGCAGCTAGCTTCCTCTCAGGCCCCCTTGAATCAGCACCTTCAGAGATACAAAAACCTCTGGAGGCATCTATATTTATTTCACAGACTGTTTAGAACCTGTGCATAGGAGTGCTGCCTTGGCAGATTTGATGTCTGGATTTGAGTGAAAGGGAAAGAGATTAAAAAAGACTCTATAAACCACTCTTACAGTCACTACTCCAGCTGGGGATCATGGTCTGTTTACCTAAACTGTCATAGTATTTCATATTTTTCTGATGATAGGGTGTTGGGAGGGGTGTAGAAGGGACACTTTAACTACTCTTGAGGGCAAGTAAGTCCCTGTCCAACTCCAGGAAATTGTCAGCACCTTCCTGGTGGACAGCTCCACAAAATCACAAAATCCACTGGAATCTTCCCATCTCAATGGGTCTACTGGGCCACTGGTGTTTTGTGAACTAACTCTCTCTCTCTCTCTCTCTCTCTCTCTCTCTCTCTCTCTCTCTCTCTGTACTCTATCTTCCTCCCTCCCTCCCTCTTCACTTTGACGTAAAGGAGCTTCAATTCAAGAGGTGATATTCTTTAAGATACATGATGCATGAAAAGAAATATTAAGTTAGCCTACATAAAGGGTTCCTTTGGCTAAGTATAAGAGACTGGGTGATTGAGTTAGAAACAGATCCATGAAGTGTGTGTCATAGCTTAGGAATCTGTTGTAACAGGATTTTTAGAACCAAACTAACATCAAGGACACATGATCTTACAAAATTATTTTGGGTTATTTCCCAGTGTTAACGCAATATGGGAGAGGTTAGTTGGACATTGAAATCTTAGAATTCCAAATATATTTTAATGAGTTAAGTCTAAAGTTCAGAATATTTGAAATCTGGATTGCCCCAGAAAGTCCAGAATTGTGATTATCATGCCCATAACTAGCAGTCTAGAATGACTAAGGTAGAAGAGAGAAATCTAAGATGAAATGTTAAGTCCTGGCATTGAAACATCCTAGGGACTAAAGTATTTGGCATGCACAGAGATTTTCCACTAACAGTGAGCAGAAAATTTTGAAAGTGTGTGAAGCCATCTATCACTTCCCTTCATTGAAGTGGAACACTGCCACCTAGGCCTGTAAGGTATCAGCTCTGGTAGGAAAGACTGGTTGACTTCCATTAGGTGCTTTATGAAGCAGTCTTTCCCTTGAGACATCTCCTTGGTCAGAGCCTGTTTCTCAGCCTGGTAGATTGGAAAATTTAATATTGTCAATACTGAAGTGGCTTTGTCTCACAGATCAGGGCTTCACTGTCTAAGTTCATGAGGGCTTGTGTGAACTACTTGTCAGGTGTTAATTGATGATGAGAAACAGAATGGTTTGTGGACTGGGCATTTGCTGCCTGTAGTCAATATCCTCTCCTTTTCTATAGGAGAAATAGGTTGTTAAATGTAGTTTATTTCATTGTGGTCCTTTTCCTGACCTCAGGAATATTTTTTATAGGTCTCCAGTTTTTATTTCTAATATGGAAGTTTTACTAATTCTAAACTTATTCTAACTAATTCTAGCTGACTATTTAGAATCATGGGGAGTTTCTCGCTGATGACTATTTTCAGTGCTTGAAGGAAACAGGGCTAGGGAGGAAAGGAAAGCAGTAACTGGAAGAGGAGGAACTTTTGGAAACAAGGTATTTGATGTGTTCTCAATTTTTTTATGATTGCTGATTCTTGAGTTCCTCTGGAATAGAAAAATGTACAAGCCTAGCCAAGAACATTTTTGAGAAAAAATGGTGAAGAATTTGCCCTATTAGAGACCAAAATATACTATGAAGCTCCAGTGATTAAAATATTGTGGGATTAGCACAGCAATAGACAAATGACTCAGAGTGAAGAGTCCAGAAACAGGTTCATCTATACGTGGAGACTTAGCATGTGATGAATACAATTTTTCAAATGTGAAGCTAAGGGGAAGGGATTAAGAGTGAATTATATGATAAGTGATGCTATTTGATATCTATCAGGAAAAGAATTAAGTTGAAATTCCTTTCCTATCCATACACAAAAGTAAATTTTCATGTGGACTCTGAACGTGATATCAAAGAACGAAACTAAGTTTTGGAACAAAATTTAGTAGTTCCCCTTACCCACAGGGCACACACTTCATTCTGTGGGTTCCTGAAACTGTGAATCATACTTAACCTCATGTAAACTGTGCTTTTTCCTTTATCTGCATTTCTATCAAATAGATTATAAATTAGCCACAGCAAGAGATCAACAAAAACAATATTCAAGTATTGTTGTAACAATAGTAATGTGCTGTAATAAAAGTTTAAGAAAAACTTATGAATTGTTTACTTCTAGAATTTTCTATTGATATTTTGGTAATGGAGTTCACCACAAGTAATTGATACTGTGGGCAGTGAAACTGAGTACGGTGGGAGCTACTGCACAGAAAAGTGTTTTTTCGATTTTGGGGTGTGGAGGACCTTTCTAAGTAACACACTAATGTTTAGAAATGACACTAAGGAGAGGGCTGGCAGGTTTGACTACATAAATTTGAAACCTTTGTGCGAGTTATGACACCATAATTATGTTATGATCACCAAAAAAACTCTGGGTCTCTATCTATCTATGGTTTTCATATTTTCCTATATTTCTCTCCTATCCCCAGGCCTTGTCTGCTGCCTTTCACTCTTTCTCTTCTCTTCTCTTCTCTTCTCCTCTCTTTTCCTCTCTTTGCTTCTCTTCTTCCCTTTCCTTCCCTCCTTTCTTTTCCTCTTCCTCTGCCTCTTCTCTTTCCTTCTCTTCCTCTTTTTTCCTCTCTCTGTTTCTCTCTGTTTCATTCTCTCTCTTTCTTCCCCCCTCTCCTTCTCTCTCAAACTCTCTTTCCCTCTTTCATTTTTTATGTGGTACAGGGGATCAAACTCTGGGCCTTTGCACTAAACTACCTCCCCAGTCCTTCATTTATTTATGGATTTGAGACAGGTGCTCTTTAACTTGCTAAGTTACACCAGCTGGGCTGGAACTTGCCATCCTCCTGCCTCTGTCTTCTGGAGTGCTGGGATTATGGTGTATACCACCATTCTTGGCTTCCACCTGTTTCTGAGTCTTGTTTCCCTTTTTTCTGACTCTCTGCTTCTTCCTCTCTGAGTACCTCCGGGTTTTCCTCCAACCTGATCTCTATCCCCACCTCCAACCTTGTCTCTGTCCCCTTCCCTTCGGTTTTGTCTCAGGCTGTTTCTTCAGTGTGAGCAGACATGTCCTTGACAATAGACAGGATTTTACCCATAGATTGAAGAGGCAAACGGGAAAAAAGAAGAGAAGGAAAAAGGCAGAGTGAGGGGAGAGATTTTCAAAACATCAAAATACATAAAAATATGTAGCAACTATAAATCTATAAAACAAGTGAAACCACCTTTAAAATTTGGGTACAGGATACGCACAGATGAGCCAGAGCTGCAGAAATGTAAGTGGTTGAGAGGGCCCTGGTACCTCTCTCAGCCCCCTTCTTTAGCTTGGTGCTCATTCTCCAGAGCCCTGCACAGCTCAGGGCTCGCAGGTGAATCCCTCCTGAGGAACTGTCCTTTATTTAGAACAAAAGGAAATTCTGTTCTTGGGAACTTCTTTGCATTCCTGAGGGAGAAGTCATGCAGACATCTGAAATACACTAAAATCGTATCATTTATACATTAAAACAAAAAGATCTTCGGAGCTGCTACTACAATCGGGGTTAATTTTCTCTCTTAAATTGAAATTGAAATGCTAAAGTTTCCTCAGTCTTTTTAAACAATTCCTCTCCACATAAAAAAGTGACCAACTTAACTTGTACGTCAGTAAATGACATTTTACTGTCCACAGACCTTTTTGGTAATTGTTTTTGAGTCAGCAGATTTCTGAGCAATCTGTTTTGCACTTCCTTTCCTCCCTGAAGGAGATCTCCCCCTAACCAGGCTATCTTGGATCGGATCGTCCTTCAGCTCAAGGGCCGGGGAGAGGCAGCCACTGTGACTGTCCTCAGAATAAGGAGACTTCCTGCGGCCTGGTGGGAGCAGCACCACAGTTTTGTGCATTGTGGGTTGGACAAGCATTCCTGACAACAGCAGCTGGGGTTGTAATTGTGGTTCCCACACTGGCTCTACAAGTCCACATGCTCACCCTTCTGAAAGCATTGAATCATTTATCAGCCGATATAGCACTAGCTTTGGCTGGGAAGCTGGAAGTTCCCTTTGTTCCCTTTGCCTCCCTCATGATACCTCGTTTCTCTGCTGTTCTCCTTGGTCTCTCGGGGGGGTCTCCATTCCATTCTCTATGATAGTGTCCTGTCTTGAAGACTTCAAGACAGGACACTTAAACGTCTTTTTAGAAGAGTCAGAGAGAACCAGCCATGAAACAAATCATTCTCTTGCTAATACTACTTGCTCTCCATAGCCTGGAGGTTTTATGTGAGCTCTTGTCACTTACGACCACTACAGAGGTGACTTCACACGGGTGGTGGGGTTGTGTATAGCACAGAAGAGGTGAATGGGAAAGAAAACCTCATCTTGCTGCCACAATTCCTTTCCCAGGTGGTGGGCTGTTGGGGGCAGGGACATATTCTGGTGGTTCCTGATGTTACACCATGTACAGGCGCTGTGACTAGTGCTGGAGGGGACCTCACCAACATTCTTGAGACCTTGTTTCCTCCACACGTGCAGTCCTGGTCCCACCCACTGTGGCTAGCGTGACTCGTTTTAGTCACTCACTCAGCCACACTGGCAGCTCTGTTCACCATCCTGTGCCAGGGCCCTTGCTGGGCTACAATGTGCTCAAGACTCTGCTCCTCACTTTGTGAGCTTCTGTGCTCCTCCTCCTCAACTGCAGTGTGCTACAGTCATGCTAGGATAGGATGGAAAGGGGCACGGTGTGAGTGCAGGGGAAGGGCCTTGATCCAGACAGGGGACTGGGAAAAGCTTGATGGTCTTTCTTGAAGCTGTTAAATTCCTGGCCAGAGGTAGGGAGAGGGTGACAGGAGTCTGCAGAGAGGGAGTTGGCCAGCAGTGGGGCCAAAAAAAAAAAAAAAAAAAAAAGCCAGAAAAAAACTTGGCTATTTTCATCACTCTTTGGCCAGGAAAGGGAGTGAGAAGCCTCAAATGTAGCGTTGACACTGTTTTTCTTTCTTCTGGAGAACTGCCACGTGCCGCTACAGAGAGCATTTCACGGGTAGATGCATATTATTGCAATGTGTTTATCTAGGAAACCAGAGCCCAGCTCCAGCATCTGGTTTTCAGTACAATCCTGAATGAGGTCCAATTTTCCAGTTGGGTTAATAAAAATAAAATTTGGGAAGTTGTGGGCTGGCTGCATTGGGGGTTGAGTCCTGGCCTCAGGCGAGGTCATGGACTGCAGAGCCGGAAGGGCTCGGGCAGGTCATGGATTCAGTGTGGACAACCTCACACAGGGAGGAGCCGCACGGCAGCTCGGAGGAACACACTTTGGAGGGATTGGTGCCCTTAGGTTTTCTTTTCTTAACCTGATACCAGTTGATGGAGCACCTACTGTGTGCTGAGCACCCGGCTGGGGCATGGGACAGGGTGAGATACAGATATGGACCCTTCCCTGAGCTGAGGCTTCATACACAAGTAAGGCCTGCACTGAATGCTACTCAGGACTGTGACAATTGGTCAGACTCACCACCTTGAAGTGGAACTAGAAGTCGCCAGGCTCTGTGTGCCTCTCCCGCCTGCCAGTCTTGCATACTGGCTTCATTACTTCCCTTGTTGCAGAATGCATTCCTCTGCTCTGAGATAGCACGGCAGAAAACACGATTGTCCCACAGACCTCAATACACACAAGGTTTTTTCTTTTATGCCTTTCTTCCTCCAGCCAGAGTTCCTTGGGCAAAGGTGTTAATTGACCCTGGTAGGCTCATTTCTGGTAAAACTATGGTGGTGGTGGAGAGAAGATGGTCAGAGTCATATGTGGAAATGTGGCCAAGTAGAGTCACTCTCTGAGGTCCCATACCTGGGGTTCTTTCTCGTTCATGGAAAGTACTCAATATCAAAATGTAAATCCCAGCTTCTCTTTGTCCTGACTCTACCTTTGTGAGGGGGCCAGGGCAGGGAGGCCACTCTGTTAGTGTCAAGACTCTTGGCTCCCAGTCCAGTGCTCTGTCCACTACACCCTGTTCCTCTGGTCCTGATATGAAGCCAGAGGTTGTGAAACAGCTTGTGCCTATGACTTCCCCTGGGAGCAGCGTTGATGAAAGAAAACTGTGTTGGCCGGCCTTGGAAGGAACTGGGAACCAAACGCCAGTGGTGTGGCTAGCCGTGGCCCTTGGGGGAAGCTGTCAGAAGACATATATCATAGGTCCTGAGCAGGCAGAGTGACCTCTCATGGGGTGCATGATCCCTGGGGAGGGGTGTGCCCTTGCTTCAGTCTTCTTTACTTGGAGGCTGCTTCTTCAGGCAGTGAGACAAAGGTATTGTAGCAGGAGGAGGTCCTCTTTCCTGACTCCCACCATAAACTAGGGAAAGTCAGAGCCACACAGTGGTGATCAGGGGAGAGACATTTTTCTCCCTGATGCTAGTGACAAGGATCCCCAAGCCAGGCCAGAATGTTCACCCTGTCATCACTGCCTACTGGCCTGATTGACTTTAATACTGGTGCTAACCACAGACACTTTCTGAACAGTCCACTGGCCCATTCTGTAGCTGGGTTGGAATTCATGGGTCAGGCTTAGTGAGAAAGTTTTCTCCATTTTCTCTTGCTCCTTCCCTTGGCTGTACATACTTCTTCAAACTCATTGGCATGAGCTAAGTTGTCTGTCCTACTTATCCATGTCCAGGGAGCTTCTCTTCTTTTCATTGGTCTCCCTTCTGTGGGTTGCAAGGACCATTGAGAGTCCACAGGCATAAGCCTGTCTCCTAGGTAATATACGTCCTCATGTACTAATAAAGGATGCATACAGTGCAAATCAAGCCTTTTGTATAGATTTTGTTCCAGAGCACTATAGTTCACCCTGCATTATTTGATTAGCATGAAATTAACCTGGGTCCAAACAGCTCTGACCCTCATGAGAAAGAGAAAATGTTTACTAGGACCCTTAAGTTTTGTGTAAACCTACATTCCCCATTTATTTGGTTTTAATTCTCTCATGATATAGGTAGGTATGTCCTAAACACACTCAAAGACAAGCTTTCCTAATCTTTTCCTGGAGAACAAAGACTTCATGATAACTGGACTAGAGGTCAACTGGTACGCTATAGTGAATATGTTTGTTTATATTTTGCCCATGTCCTGGGGTTTTGTGGGAAACTGAGATTAATGGTGATGAGCTAATTGATATGATGGAGGAAATTTCAAGATAGCTCAACATTCAGCCTGTGGCATGGGCACTGATGGCTACTTTTAGGCAGGTTTATAGTGAGGATTAGGGACAAAAAGCAGAACAAAAGACTCTAAAACTAAAAATTTGGCCTGAAAGGAACCACATGTAAAGTTTGGGTGAAAGGATGTGTATTACTGAAGAGATTAGTGCTATTAAACAGAAACCAAGTATTTTGTACAGAGAAAACAATAAAGGTGCTTTGAGTGCATCTCAGAAATCAGCAAGACTCCACACAGTGCAGGCCCAAGGTTGAAGAAATGTAGATCTTTTACTTGAGGAGAGAATTCTTGGGACCCTTGCTTAAGAAGAGCTGCTAGGGAATTGGTTCCTTGGGACTCATTCTACCAAGCTCAGTCATCCAGGCACCCACAGGCTGCAGTATCCATGATCCACAAGGGCCTGCCTACTGCTCCAGTTAGTGGGACACCTTGGAGTTATCCATATGATGATGGTTTTTTAGGCATGTAAAGTGCAAGAGTTGTGGGGTCATGGAGGCTTCCACCAAGATTTTAAAGGAAGGCCTGGGAAACCAGGCAAGGAGCCCTAAGAGGGCAGTACTTGAAGCTGTAGCAATTAGAAGATGCAATGGAGACCTCAGGAAGTCAGAGATATTATAAATGTGGAACTTTCATTGAAGAAAACTGCAATCTGAGTGGAGCCCAGACTAAATGAGAGGCTGTGTGGGCTGCAATAAGCAAGGCTATACATGTGAGACTGCCCAAGTCTGTTGGAATGTGCATATTACTATAGTATGCCTGGATGACAGATATGGAGCTACAGGGCCTGATGATTGTTCTACTGAGTTCTTATTCTTGCTCCAGTTCATCCTATCCTATTCTATTATTCTTCCTATACTATTATTCTATCCTATACTATTATTCTTCCCTTTTGGAATGAGAATGTTTACCCTGTGCCATTCTATCTTGGAATTATGTAATTTTTAAAATTGTTTTAGAGGTTCAGAGCTAAAATTTTGCTTTGTGTTTCAAAGAAAACTTTGCTTGGAACTTTTTAGCAATAATAGGATAGTTAAGACTTTGGGTAAGAGATTATTGTGTAGGATAGTTGTATCATGTAGGATACTTAAATGTAGGATAGTTGTATCACTTAAATGTAGGATAGTTGTATCATGGTTAAATGTAGGATAGTTCACTTAAATGTAGGATAGTTGTATCATGGTTAGATACAATTATTAACTTGTGTTTATTTGGGAATTAAGTATGGCTTAAGGAGTTGTGTTAAGTACGGCTTAAGGAGTATGTGATAAGGGTTGGGATGTGATGGTTATGATGGTTAACTTGAGTGGATTAGTAAAGGACACTTCTGGCAGTGTCTGTGTGGGGCATGAGGTGTGACTTAGGTTGATATCTAGTTTCTCATCTCTTCCTCTCTGGTTTTCTTCCCTTGCTCTGCTTCCTGGATGTCATGAACTAAGCAGGTTTGTTATACTATGCCCCATTGCCATGATGTTCTTGTTTTGGGACCATCTGACTATGAGGTGAATCTTCCAAAACTGTGAACCAAATAAACCATTTCCTTTTTTGGTTTGTTTGTTGGTACCAGAGATCGAACTCATGACCTCACGTTTGCCAAGCAGGCACTTAATGCCACTGAGCTAATCCCCCAGCTCCATTTCCTCCTTTAAATTGTGGATGTCAAGTAATTTGTTTGAGTAATGAGGAAGCTGACTAGTACAGTCTTTATTTTTGAACTTGGATCTAAACAGCCCAGTAGTTATAAGGTATGTTTGAATCAGTTCTAATTCCTCAAATGATTTTTCTATTGCTTTTTAATGAAGACTGAAATTCATCCATCTGCCATCCATCCATCCATGCATCCAGTTCTATGGCACTGTGCTGGATGGTGGGAATAGAGTGTGAGATGTGGTTTCTCAAGGAACCTGACTGCCTCCTAGGAGCCACTGATGTGCCTACCTCCAAGCTAAGATTATTCTTATAGTAAAGACAGACAATAGTGGGGAGACTGGCAATCAATGTGGAAACATGTAATTAATTGCTACATATGTGTTGACTGGCTAACTGCTACATGAGAAATAAAACATAACAAGAAATTGGGAGAGGACATACTTTGAAAGGGCGTCAGGTATACGCTTATTGAAATGATCTTTGTGCTGAGAGCTGAAGGATGCGGTAGAGGGACAACAAAATCCTAAGATCCTGAGGTAGGAAAGAAAATGTGGTTTTGAAACAGAGAGAAGCTCAGAGTGGCTGAATTATAGTGAGAAATCAGTGTGAGGTGAGACCAGAGAGGAAAGCAGGAGAACTATAGAACAGCTTTTTGGCCACAGTGAGGAAGCTGTGATGGAAGGGAGGGGCTAAGGCACAAATGGATGCCATCTGATTTCAGAAACTGATTTAGCTTCCAGGAGGAAAGTAGATGGAAAGGCCCACCGGCAAGCAAGGGAACCAACCCAGAGCTGTTGTAGTCAGCTGAGAGGAGATGGTGGCTTGGTTCAAGGTGATGGTACTGCAGACCTATTTTGGATATAGAGTAGGAAGATGGCAGGTGGGCAAGGAGCCTTCTCAGCTGATTCCCGTGCTTCTGGCTTGAGAATGTGGGTGAGCGGCAGTGCCTCCATTTGTAACTGAGATGACAAATGGTGAAGTTTGGAAGTTTCAGGAGGACTTTTGGAACATGTGTTGGGTATGAGAAATCTGATATCTCCGTGAGCCATTGAGTACAACAAGTAGACAGTGGATAGTTGAGACTGCTACTCAGAAGAGGGTTGGGCTATGTCAGCTCGTGCGTGGCCAGGAGTCCCTTATCAGGTCCCTGGGAACTTTACACTGGGGCTAAATCTTTCACAGGGGCTTCAGTGCAGAGCTCAGATTTGGATCCCAGGACTTCCTTCTAACAGGAGGGACTGTGCTAGGTCAGGACTGTGTGCATTTAGTGGCTCAGTCAAGGCCAAGAAATTTCTGTTTTCCACAGGGACAGTCCTTTCAGAGTATTGTTCTAAATTCCATTGATTATTTCTTGCTTTGTCCTGGAAACAGCCATGCTTTATGTAAGCGCACTCAGAAAGTGAGAAATCATGGAAAAATGCTTTTGGTTTTGGCTGCAGCAGAGGCAGAGAGGGCACATCTTGCTCTGTGGTGTGGAGGCGGGGCCCTGGGCATGCCACGGGCCAGGCAGCCGGGAAGTGGATGCAGGTGGTCGCTGAGTCACTGGGCAGCTCTTTGCTCTGAAGAACCCAGGCAGAGCTGTGTGCTACAAGGGGAGGGGCACAGGTCCTATCTGATGTTCCAGGCAGCAAGTGAAAATTGGAAAAGGAGGGAGACGTCATTTCTGGGGGGCAGGAGAACACGGCGTGCCTCTCTGGCTTCCAGCAGGAATATTTCTTGCGGAGAGCTCTGAACTCTTGCTAGGGCTGAGCTGCTGGGACAGAAAACTGTGACTCAACCACAGCGGAAAACACTCCCCCTCCCAAGGTTCCTGCTGTCACCATTCTTGGCTTTGCAGGACATATTTGGGGAAGCAAAGTTCTTTCTGATTAGCTTCTTGTCTCTGCTCACTAGAGGCAGAGATTCCTGAGCCCCTCCTCCTCTCTTCCTTCTTCTCTTCCTCTTCCTCTTCCTCCTCATTTTCCTGTAGTATTGGGGATTGAGCTCAGGGCTTTTACACTGAGCTACATTCCCAGCTCTTTTTTCAGTTTTTGTTTGATATAGGGTCTCCCTAAGCTGCTAAATTGCCCAGACTGGGCTTGAACTTGTGATACTCTTTCCTCAGAGTTCTGGGACTGCCTGCATACACCGCCATGCTGGGCTCTGAGCTACTTCTTCAGGCACGAAGGGCCCCTGTCCTTCAGCCCTGGCTGTTCTCCTGATGTCTGTGCTGTTTTTCTCTCTCTGCATTGCTCCTTATTTGTCTCCGTGTTTCTCTTTGCTTGCTTGTGCCTTCTCCTACTCACCCAATGGAGTGCGTGGTGAGCAGGGGACGACAGCATGAAATGTGGCGGCAGAGGTGGAGTGAAGCAAGCAAGGCATCCACGAACCTCACGGCGCACAGACTCAGAAGGCCTTTATGGAGCCACAAGACTGTGGCTCTGAGATTCAAGCATCTGGGGCAGGGTAGTGGCCAACAGACTGCAGGGCTCAGAGAGGGGGAACAGCAGACCCCTGGGTGCGCTCGCTAGAAGACTGTGTTCAACACATTTGCTAAGACTGCAATGAAAAAAGATTAGTGGGAGCAGGGTTGAAAGCATGGAGGTCAGCTTGCAGGATTCTAGTCAAAGGGTGGCCTGTGATGGTCTCTCTCTGTCCACTGCCCTCCTCCCGCTCCCAGATGCTTCACCTTGAAGTTAAAATCAGCTCCTCTTGGAGGAGGACAAGAGAATGCAGTTGAGAGGCAAGGAAGGATCAGTCCAGCATCTCTGAACAAAGCGTGACCCAGGAAGGGCTGGCACCTAACTACTGGGCAGTAAAACCACTTTCTCTTTTCTCTTTTCTCCATCTCTTGTCATGTGTGGGTGCGCGCGCGTGCGCACACGTGTGTGTGCATGTGCATATGTGTGTATGTGGTGTTTGGGTGTTGGGGATTGGTTGTAGGGCCTTACACACATTCTACCACCAATTTGCACCTCCAGCTTCAGAGTCTTGGGGAATTTGGACGCCTCCAGTGACTTCCCATCTTCCTCAGAGTAAAACCCCAAGTTCTTACCATGGATATAAGACTCTCTGTGCTTGGCCTCCCTCTACCTTCACTACTCTTGCTCTTCTTTATTCCAGTCTGGCCACACTGGCCTGGGGCTGCTCCTCCAGTTCGGTGGAGCCCCTTGCCTCATGGTCTCTGCTGTCACTGCTCCCCGGTGGGGACCTTTCGAGGCACAGTGCTGCCCAGCTGGCTCCTGCTCCTTCTCCAGGCCTTTCGGATGCCAAAACAACAGAGAGGTCTTCTGCATACATCCTGGTCAATTCCACACCTCTGTCAAGGGATCGTGTGCTCCTCCTCCCCTTGCCTCACTGAGGATTTCTTCATGGCTGTTTCTCACCTTGAAACAAGGCGCGTCCATCTGTCTATGGCCTCTTTCCTGCATGGAAGCGACTGCTTGCTGTGCATTCCCAGTTCCTGGAAGAATGTCTGGCTCACGCAGGCATTCAGTAAATATTTGTGGAGTGAGCAAGTGAGTTACTAAATCCGATGAGTAGAGGTTTTTGGTGACTTCTTAGCAATGATATGTAGTCTTCAGAATGAATGTTTGTCACACTTATCAACATTTTCTCTAAATTAAACCAATTTTCTAATAATATTGTTTCAACAGGGCAGGGACCCCTCAGGGTTGGGCCATGAGCCAGGTTGTTCCTGGAAGAATTAGAGAGTGGGAAGCTTGAGCTTGTGCCCTAGGCCCTCCGTGTCTGAGAAGAGAGCCCAGTGCTCTGGGGACTGCAGGAGTGACCCCTCCTTCCTTGTTTCCCCTGGGTGGAAGCCCAGGCTGTGCCCTCTGTGGAAGGGGAGGGAAGGGGTGTATCAGTTAGCATACTACACCAGAGAACTAGAACCAGGCTGTCGGCCTGCCTTCCATCTACCCGTCCTATCATCTACCGGGCTATCATCTATCTATCTACCATCTGTCTATTAAGAGATATAAAGACAGAAAGACAGTCTTTTTTGTTAATTAAGGAAATTGGAGCTGGGGATATAGCTCAATGGCACAATGCTTGTCTGGTAAGTGCAAGGTCATAAGTTCCATTCCCAGTACCAAAACAAAAAACTAAAAGCAAAAAACCCCCACCAAAAGTAATTAGAGAAGTGGTGCATGTGATTGTGGGGATTGATCAAGTCTGAAATTTGTAGGGCAAGTGGGCTGGAAGCCCAAGTATTTCCATATTATACTTTTGAAGTCAACTTCTTTGTACTCAAAGAAATATCAGTCTGAATTTTTGTTTTTCTTTTTTTCTTCCTTTTTTTCCTTTGTCTTTTCTTTCTTTCTTTCTTTTTAATTTTTTTTTGGTAGATATGGTCTTTCTATGTAGCTTGAACTAGTCTAGAATTTGGGATCCTCCTGCCTCAGCCTCCTGAGTACTGGGATTACAAGCTTGTACCACCATGCTCAGTTTCAGTTTTTGCTCTTAAAACCTTCAATTGATAAGAGGAGGCTTATCACATTATGAAAAGTCATCTGCTTTATTTGAAGTCTATTGATTTCAATGTTAGTCATGTCTAGAAAAATATCTTTAAGATGGGGGTGTAGCTCAGTGGTAAAACACTTGCCTAGTATGAGTGAAGGCCTGGGTTTGATCCCCAGGACTGCAAAAAACCAAAAATCAAAAACCATAACTAGTCAGCCAACCAACCTAACAGAGGAAACCTCCTGAACAACATGTAGACCAGTGTGTTTGAGTGAACAACTAGGTATCACGCCCTGGCACCTGGAATGAGCCACCCCTGGGCCTAGTCTGCAGTGACGCTCACCAGCAGACAGTCCTGCAGCTGCGGTGCCTGAGAACTGGGGGGAGCTGCTGACGCATCTTGGGGACATGCATGTCTCAAGGGCTCTTTCTACCGTAGTCACACCGATAAGCAGGGAGGCCCTTCAGGAAGGGCCACAAAGGGCACGGGAGCTCTTTCTTCTACCCCCTTTTGCTTCTCGCCTAGTCTGGCCTTCATCCCAAACCTACATCCCTGAGGCCCTGAGTCATTTCCAGGGGGACTGAAAATCAGGAGGCCTGGGGGTCTGTCACTGGGGCTGTCACTGGGCTCCTTCCAGAGCCTGAAGGTCATCGGGGGCTCCAGGGGAGGTGGAGCGGTAGCAGGGAGGGCAGAGGCAGAAGTGGGGCTCACAAAAGGGCAGGCACAGCTGTCCCCCCTGTACATACCTGAGTCACAGCAGCACAGAGTGCCCTTCCGTGGGCAGACACTCTTCTCCTCCTCTGTGTCCTCACAGCACACTTCTCAGTCGCGATGAAAGATGGCCAAGGGGGGAGGAGGCGCCCTCTCCCATCCCCCACGCCCCACGGGAGTGGCTCCTTGGGATGGGCCTGCTTCTCCCTTATCTGTGGGTCTCCTGAAAGTTTAGATAACTAAATGTTTGATGGGGTGCCAGGGGTGCTGAAAAGCAGCCCTTTCAAGGCTGGTAGTTTTGGGGGCGGGAGGATAGGCTAGATGTCTCCTGTCCCCTTACTTTTTCTGTGTTTTTTCTCTTGTATACATTTAAGGTATACAATGGTGTTTTGATGTATATGGTGAAGTGATTACTACAAACAAGCAAATGAGTGTATCTGTCACCTCAGTAGTTTCTGCCCTTTCTCCATTCTTCTTTTTCTTTTTGCTTTTTGACAAGTTCTCATTATGTAGCCCAGGCTGGCCTTGAACTTGGAGTGATCCTCCTGCCTCAACCTCCTGGGTGCTGAGATTGTAGGGATATGCCACCAAGTCCCTTGTTCCTCTATTTATTGATTGGGGTACCAAGAATCAAACTTAGGACATTGTGCTTGGTAGGCAGACAGGTACTGTGCCACAGAGTTATATCACTGGTCCCCTTTCTCCTCTTTTTAAAAACTCTTTGTTCTTTACTTTCTTCCCTCCCTCCTTCCCTCCTTCCTTCCCTTTATTTTCTTTCTTTGTGGAACAGTTAGTAGGCAAATGCTACTCTCTAAGCAAATTTGTCATGGATAAGGTCCAAGGAGGTCCCCCCAAGAGGAGAGAAGGGTTCAATTTGTGGTCCCCTCATGGAGTAGGCTCTTTTTTTTTAATTTTTAGGAGAAAAAAGAAAAAAATCAAGAAGCAAAGAAAGGTAAAGCACAATAACAAAGCAAAATGATGACAACAGCAACAACAACAACAACAACAAAAAACAATAGCTACATAGGTTTTCAAAACAAGATGATAGGAATTTAACAATGGTGCTATACTGCATATAGTTATCTTCCAAATAGTTGATCAGGCTACCAGATACAGGAATAAAACAAAACAGTAAAACAGAACAAAACACTGAATTTCTTTCTTCTTCTTTCTTTTCTTTCTTTCTTTCTTTCTTTCTTTCTCTCTCTCTTTCTCTCTCTCTCTCTCTCTCTCTCTCTCTCTCTCTCTCTCTCTCTTTCTAACATTGGATTTCAAAAACAAGACAGGGCCATTTGTGGACTGCCCAGGGAGAGAACAAGGACTCACCAAGGAGCGAGCCCCACCCCAGGGGAACCAGCGCCACGCAGGCCAGCCAGACCCCAGCCCCTTTTGATTCGTGGGCTGGCAAACAAGAAGAGCCAATCCCTCCACCCCCCATAAGCCACTGGCTGATGTGGAGTTACACAGGCTGTGATGCTAGCTACCGAGGCGAAATGCAATTTGATGCTGTGGTGTTTGGTGTTTCACTGACCTTGCTGGTCTGGGGACAGTGGTTTTATCATCAGTTCAGGGGATGGTGGTGCGCAATGTGGCATCTGGGGGTGGAGATCTCCTTCTGAAGGTAGTGGCCATTGTCAATTCCCTACTGTGGCACTGTGGAGTCCTGTATCATCTTCGTTGTTTTGTTGGGTTGGGATTTATTCTCTTTTGTTTTGTTTGATTTTGCTATATCTGATGGCATGGGCAGCTATTTCAAAGTTAGCAAGATATATTATGGTAGCCATTTTGGATTCACTATTGTCTTGTTTTGAAGTCCTTTATTGCATTCATTGTTTTGTTTTATTGGTTCTATTTTGTTATGTTCTGTTTGATTTTACTGTGTCAGAACATCTCTGTAACTATTTTGAAGACAACAATAGGCAACTATTGTTATGGTATCTATTGTTGATTTCGTATTGTTTTTGAAGTCCTGTATCACTTACACTGGTTTGTTGTGATTGATTTTATTCTGTTTTATTTTCCTGGTTTGATCCTCTTTAAAAAAAAAATAAAAACAACAACACAGAAGGAAATCCCCCATAGCTGCCACAATGCACACTGCCATCCTCCAACCCCAGGCCTGCAAAGTCAGCGAAAGAGTACAAGCACCCAGCTATTGCTGTCATCTCACCCTGAGTCCTCTGAATCAGCCAGTTGCTCACTGGTGGTGGTGGGGATATGCGCTTCTGGTTTCCCAACCCCTGCACCAGCTGGCTCACAGGAAGGCGCGGTTTACCTTCTTGCTGAGTCTCTTCCCGATCCCTGTGGCGGAGCCTGGCTTACAGGAAGTCATGGTTTCCAGAACCCCTGGAGTAGGTTCTTGAAAAAGGAATTGCATGACTCTCAGTGAGAGATGTAGGCAAATTTAACAGCACTGTTTTCTTGGGGAGGTGATCTGTGGAATTGGTGAATTTATACTTGCAGAAGAAACCATGGTCCCTACTTACAAACTTACTGTATCTTTAAGACTCTTAGGAGTTCAGGAATGATAAGCTAGCAAGGAACAAAACAACACAGGCCTAGAGGTGAAAAAAGGCATTATAACTTCCAGTAACTGTGTTTGGGAATTTTCTTAAAAGTACAATTTTAAAATTACAATCTCCTTGTCTCCTTTTTACCTTATCTCTTCTATTCTGTCTAATTTCTAGTATACAACACTAGAGCAGCTACTGTTTCCTCACCACTCTACTTTGGCTCTCCATCCAGTCATCTTATATAACTGCAATTTTGTACCCTTTGATCTACTTTTCCCCAACCACTCTCAACCACTCACTCGGAAGCATGCATTTAGTTTTTTAAAAATGGTTCCATATGTCAGTGAGATCATACAGTGTTTTCCTTCTGTGTCTGGTTCATTTCACTTAGGATAAAGTCCTCCTTTACATTCATTCATATTGTCTCAAAGAATATGATATCCTTTTTATTTATTTTTTAGTCTCCCTATGCAGTTCAGGTTGGTTTAGAGCTCACTTCGTAGTGCAGGCTGGTCTCAAATTTGCAATGATCCTCCAGCCATAGCCACCCGAGTGCTAAGATTACAGGCTTGCGCCACCTTGCCTGGCACCATAGCCTTTTTAAAGGCTGAATTGTATTCCATTGTGTGATATCTCCCTGTGGCTTTGATTTGCACTTCCTTGATGACTAGTGATGCTGAGCACATTTCCACATACCTGTCAGTCATTTGTAATCTTCCTCTATCCTTTTGTTTCTTTCTTCTTTCTTTCCCTCCTTCCTAGCTCCACTAAAAGGTCCATTCTGGTTCTTCTATTCTCTGCTCTAGGAAAAGATGACAGGAAGATGCAAACTGCATGGTGGTTTCAGATGTCCAAGGGACATATCAGTCTCCAGCCGCCCACCCAGACATATAGAAACTGGGACCTAATCCTCATGTAGGTGGGGTGGGACAAATCCTTATCATGAACTTGAAGAGGGATCAGTGTAGTCTGGGGGCCCAGGGTGTGCAGACTACCCTGCCTCCTGCCTCCCAGACAGGGCACCAGAGACCATCTTTGAAGACCTCAATACTGCAAATGGCAAAATAGGCTGAGAGAAGAGAGCCACTCCTAGGGCAAGACAAATCCTTGGGGTGTCAGACATATGCAAATGCTTGTGTTACTGTTCTCAAAGTGTGATTTAGTGTCTGCCACAATTTAGTTTCCACAGTTATAAAGTGGGGACAAAAATAGGAGGATCGATTGGGAAAAATGTTTGGAAAAGTGTTTTTTTTCCCCTTACATCTGTCAGTGATAGACACTGGCCTGTTCCTAGGTCCAAAATGTTCTGGTCTCGTAATAAATCTGGCACCCACTAAATGTGCCGAGATCAACAAAGCTAAAGATGAAAAGTTCTCGGGGTATGGGCAACCTCTCTGAGGACAGTAAGTTCTCAATGAACCACTGTAAATATGTTGACTAGACACACTAGACATACTAGACAGTAGATAAGGAGTTGTTAAAGTTGTAAAAAAAAAATTGCTGCCCTCAACCCTCGGCAGGAACTGTTATTTATTCAGCTATGTATTGGGCACTTATTATGTACTCAGGCTTATTTCAGAAATAAGTTATAGTAGTGAACTGCACAGCAAAGCTTTTGCTTTTTTGGAGATTCTGGGTCTTTTTCACCTCTGATATTCCTATTTATCCCTCCCTGGTTTCAGGATTCCCTAAACCAGGAGCCAAAGGATCAATTTCCCCTCATCCTGGTTCTCAGTCCCTGCCCTCTTTAATTTCCAACTCTGCCCTGGGGAAAGTGCCAGGCTCATCAGGAGCTGTGCCAAGGCCTCTGAAGGCCAGAGACAGCCTGTTCCTCCTCTATCTTCCCCCATGGACTCACCCATTCAACCATGAGGATGCCTTGCAGAGCTCTGGGCTTTGTCAGGGAGGGCTGTCCTCTGAGTAGGGCTGGACCCACCCAGAGCAAAGCATAGCTGAGCTGCTTTGCTCCTCATGCCTCACTTTTGGAAAATTCAGCATCTCTTGAATTTCCCAGCCCCAATTTTAGGCATCAGCTGAAGCCTTCCTGAGATTTCCCAGTTGCTAGTTCTAACTGTTCACATTTCTAATCTCCAGGCCTCTGCTTTTGCTTGGACCTCAGGAGCTCAGGTCTGGCTCCTCTGAGCAGTGGAGCCTTGGCTGATAATCTCCAGGGCTCCAGACAACTGTGCTGAGATGGATGCACCCTGGGCTGTTGCAGGGGGCTCAGTATGGACACAAGAAGACCTGGCCTTTAGCCCTGTGTCTGCCACTTGCTTGCTGTGTGATGCTAAATCACTTTCCATGTCTGAGCTCAGTTTGCTTCTTTGTTCATCCATGCAACCAGCCTTGTGACTATTCCCCATGTCCTACTGGATGAGGTCTTAACCCTCGGCTGAGCGTTTATGGCCCTTCACAGCTACAGCCATCTGGGACAGAGCCGGAAGACAGGTTTGGTTTCTTTAATGGCTCTGATCCTGCCATCTGCCACCCTAGTCTGTCACACACTGCACCTGGGGCTCCAGCTGCTCTCCACTAACAAGCAGGCTGGCAGGGCCACACTCCAGGCAGCTGCACACAGAGAAGCTTGGTCCTTCCCAGATTCCATGGGAATCCTGGCTGCCTGATGCTAAAAGATTAAAGAACTTTAGAAGAAGCTCTCTGGGTCCCTGAGTTCAAGCTAAACTTGGAGGTGGAGGAGGGGGCACCCAGAAGCAGGGAGGGCCAGCAGAGTTAGATGGAACAGTGGACAGGTCTCAGGGTGAATAGCCAGGGAAGAGAAGCAATGGTGCTAGACAGCATTCTCTAGAAGCTGAGAGCAGGAGAGAACTGAAAGTAGCCAGGAGTGGCTGGGGTTGACTAGGAAATGGGAATCTGACATTGCTCCTGCCTTGCAGCCAGAGTGTAGAGGGGAGCACAGCCTGGGTATGTTGGGATGTGTCCTGCTCCATGACTGAGGCCAGTGATTAGCTCAGGGGTGAGCACGTGGCCCAGCAGTGGTCTTTTGTGGTGAGTTTCCAGACTGGAGAGGAGGTTTGGGGAAGAGATCTGTTCTTTTCCCATTGATCTACGTTGGGGGAAACAAAGTGTAGAATTTCCAGTAGTCATTTTCCTTAGACATGACATTGAGGTGAGCCAACAGGGAGGAGAGCAGAGCACAGGCAAGCTGGACTGGGCTCTAAATGTCACCTTTAGGCTGGGTTTGCAGCCTTCTTGAGGCTAGCCATTCCTGGGAATTCTTAGTTTCACGCCCCTTCCTTTTGCTTAAGCCAGTAGAAATTGTTCAATCAATTGTAACCAGAAGAGTCCTCCTTGATTGAGTCCATGATAAAATTCATCTTCAGAAAGAGGAAGCAGTAGCGAAAGAGTCCTGGGCTCACAGTGACTTGGAGGCTCATATGCTGATGGCTGCTGTCTTGTGCAGGATCTGATGGGACCCTGCTGCTCCTGACACCAGCAGCAGGGTGGGGCCAGGATAGCTGCTCTCTGGCTCTAAGTGAAGCATGACCAGAGCCTCTCCATCTGGATACCAAAGTACCTGCCTTGTGCCTCAGGTACCTACGGCTAGAAAGAGATTGGGTTGATTACTGTCGACCTCTGTAGCCCAAGGTAAGTCTGTGCACATAGTTTGGGGAAAGGGGATTAGTTAGACACTAAGACCAACACTGGGACACAGAAAGCTCCCTCGGGGATGATGGATGCTTCTTGAATCACTTAGAAACGTGCTGGGAGAAAAATCCTGTGTCCTTCCAAAGTCCATCTTGGAAATGCGAGTTCCCACTCCTGATTGTAACTTCACACGGACTGTGGTCCCCCAAATGGACGTGTAGGTGTTTACCTGAAAGACAGAGGGTTAGAGTAGGAGCCCAAGGCCTCTGGCCTTCAGAGGTCCCCGAATGTGGCAGATCAGGATGTGGCTATACAGCAGTTTTCTAGGTTTGTACTTAGCATAGAATGAAAAGACCTTAACTGAAAACGGCCCGTGGTTCTCATTTCAGATGCAAGTCCAGTTTCCCTTAACAAATTTTTCTTGCCTGTGTAAGCAATCCCCAACTTCTATATGTTCCCATTTCTGCGTAATTTTCATGTCTGTAACTACATTGATGCCTCAAAACTGATTCTTCATCTGCTGTTGGATGACGATTTTCATTCTCTCTTGGTAGCCACTTGCCACCTCCTGATGCTAGGGGAAAAAAATCTCAATCTTTGCTAGGCAATTGGGTGCAAGACATGTTTATGGGGGAGCTAGACCCTATTCTACCGATGTGTCAAGGGGACCCAAGGCCTCTGGGTGCCTGGGACCTAGGGTTTATTTGTTTACTTGTTGATTTCAAATTGCTGGACAGGGAGTGTTTTCTTCCCAGACCCACACCCCCCGCTCTCCTCCTATGGTCCTTGCATCTGATGGGGTTCAGCGGCTCGGCTCGTTGCTTTTAGATGAAGACAAGGGTGATCGCATTGGCTAGGGATGGTGACCACTTGGCTCCATCTGTGCACTGGAGAAGATGAGGACAGAGAAGAGTCATGGAAGTATGGAAGGGGAGCCACGGCTCAAACTCTCAGGCCCCAGGGAGCAAGTGATTGCCTTGGGAATGTTGTTCCCTCCCACACCCGAGGTAGGTAAATGCTTGTGCAAGAGGGACAATAGTTTTGCCATACAAAGCACGGTTAAGAGCCCCTGTACCCTTTTCCCTTCAAGAGTCAGCTACAAAAATGATCACTAGGGGGCAGAAGAGACTTCTTTAGTAACACAACAGTCTTCCCAGCCAGTGCCCTCTGTTTCTCCCACGGTGGCAATGTGGCCTGTCTTCACCAGTTCATAGCAAAGTAAACTGGTGGGGATTTGGGGATCCCTAAGTGGAACCTAGTAAAAAAAGAAAATCTTCAACATTTCTTTCATAGTAAGCTAGTAGGTAGTGAATTTGTACACAACTCTAAGTAAAATCATTTCAGATATTTTATTGTTAAACATGAGCTTGTTTCAGTTACTGTTCATTTATTTCTATCTAATTGCATTCTTGAAATGACAACATGAACTTTCATCAAGGCTTCCCATGGTTTCTTCAAATTCTCGGTAAGGATCATGGAAAAGAAATTCTGTTTGAACAAATTGGTGTAAAAATTTACAAGCAACTTTACAACCACTCAAAAATACATTGCCATTGGAGTTGTATTTAAACACTGTCACAGCCTTCTCTTTTTATTCCCCATTGACAAATGCACAGCTCGAGTTTCTTGTGACACTAATTGGACTTAGCATCCATCAAAAATTTTTGGATCAAGTGCATTGAAATAAAAGTGAAGCACTGATTTACAGAATACAGACACATTTTTATAGCAGTCCCCACAAACTGTGACTAGAGTAACCATTGTCCTGACTTGTCCTGAGAAGTTCTGACGTTTGCCTTCTGACCTGATGCTATTTATAGCACTGTCTTTTGTTCAAAACCAAACAGAACTGGCCCAGTCTGGTATTGACAGGCAAAACATGGATGAGTCTCAAAACATTATCCTGATTGAAGGAAACCAGACACACAAAAAAGTACACACTGCGTGATTCCTTTTATTTGAAATTCTAGAACAGGAAAAAGTAGTTTGTAGTGATGGGGAGCAGATGAGTAGGCAGTGGTTCTGGGGGTGAAGAGACGGTTGATGGTAAAGGGCCATAGGGGAACTTTGGAGAGGGTCCTATCTTAATTATGGTAGTGGTTACACTGCTGGCTCACATATACATTTGTGAACATCTTAATACTGTATTTAAAATGGGTGCATTTTATCGTAGCTAAATCATGCCTCATTAAAGTTAATTAAGAAAGAGAAAGTGTACCTGTTTAGACAATGACTTAGATGGTTTCTAGATGAACTGTGTGGTTTCTGTATTGTGTGCAGATGAAAATTCAGGGCTGTCATCTGATGCTGGGGCCACCGGGAGTCCCCTGCTTTTCTCCTTGCTCCTGGCCCTCACTTTTCTTGGCCTGTGCTCTCTGCTGTCTGGGAACACGGGACCTGCCCCAACACTCCTGTAGCATTTTTTCAGGCCTATTTGTCCACCATAGGCAGCAGCATACTTTGCAACTGGTTGCTGAAGGACATGTCCAGGTGGAGGCGGCCTCTTTTGATGTTTGGGGCAAGATCACTGCCCTTGATGGAACCTACTCTGGGCTGCCCTCCCCCCAGACACAAGTGATGCTTGCCCCAAGAGTGACAGTCATATGTGCCTGAAGGCTGAAGGCATCACTATTTTTCTGCACATTTTTGAATCATTTAATGCACGTCCACTGGGAAGCTATGGCCTAGGAAGGGTACCCTGACTAGAGTCAGAGAGGAGGAAGAGCTGACATGAAAGACAGAAAGAAAGAAAGGCCCACTTTATGATGCAGGGACTGTGGGAGGAAAAAGCAGAGAGCTTGAGATGGAGGGAGAAGAGGTGAGAATTGTCAGAGAAAGGAGTGTTGAATTCCTTTTCTGGCTTTGGTCTAGGGGAGGTATTGGCAAACTTTTCTATAAAGGATTCCGTGGTAAATATCTTAAGCTTGTGGATTAATGTAATCTTTGCCAAAACTAATTAACTTTGCCATCGCGGTGTGAAAGCAGCCATAGACGATGTGTGAGTGAAGGAATGTGACTGCATTCCAGTGCCACTTTATTTATGAAGTCTGAGTGCATGTAATTTTCATGAGTACCAAAGTCTTATCCTTATTTTGAATTTTTTCTCTCAGCCATTAAAGCATGTAAAAACCATTCTTAGCTCATTGGACTTACAAAACAGATGGTAGGTCTGATTTGGCAGGCAGGGCATAGCTTGCCAACTCCTGGTTTAAGAGGTTCAGTTGTGTAGGAGTCCTGATGCTGGAGGGCTTCTAAGGGATTCTTCTGGGATTTCTAGATTTAGCACAGCTAAAGGAGCCATGTCTTTTTGCTTTTCTGAGATGTTTCAGTTTCTGTGTGTTTTGGATGAAACCTAGCAGTTCTTTCAGCTCCTGAAGGAGCTAATGTATTTTAGATTTCAGAGTACAATCCCCATTCATAAAACAAATGTACTTTTTGACTTTAAGTTGTTCGAATTTGACTTTCAAATAAGTTTTCAGGAATCTCTAGGCAGACCATAAGTAAAATAATAACAGAGGAGTAGGTATTGGCATACGAATGTGTTAGAAACTATTATCAGTTGGTTTTGTGTTATTATAACAAAATACCAGAGGCAGATTAACATTATAAAGCAAAGAAGTTTATTTAGTTCTGGAAGTTCAAGTCCAAGATCAGGTCGCCCCAGCAATTTGATCTCTGATGAGAACCTAATGCCTTTTTGGCATCAATGGTGGGAACATGCAGAAGAAAGAGATCATATCTTGGAACAGGAAGCTACAAAGTGATATATGGTCACTCTTATAACATCTCATTCTCTCCAGAACTAAGGAGTCCCCTGAGAACTTGCTTAGTTCCTTTCCTTTCCTTTCCTTTCCTTTCCTTTCCTTTCCTTTCCTTTCCTTTCCTTTCCTTTCCTTTCTTTCTTTCTTTCTTTCTTTCTTTCTTTCTTTCTTTCTTTCTTTCTTTCTTTCTTCTTTCTTTGGGGGGGTTCCAAGGATCGAACTCACGACCTTGTGCCAGGCAGGTGCTTACGCCACCTCAGCCCTGAACTTGCTTAGTTTCTTTTGAGGGCAGCTCCCCCAGTGACCTACGGGCTTCCCTTACCACCTCTTAAGGTTGTCACCAGTCCTCGCCTCCACTACACACTAGGAGCCGCACTCCTAACACATGAACACTTTGAGAGACACACTTGAGCCATATCCAAACCACAGCAAGAACCAAGGGTTACGGATACTTCTCTTTCAGGGATGGAATCCAGCTATGTTGCTCAGATTGGACTCAAATTCCAACACTCATTACTCTTTCCCTCTTAGCTTCCTAAGTGCTGGCATTGCAGGTCAAATTCTGGGGTTATTGTTGTTGTTAGTTTTTTTTTTAAGGTCTAAAAGTAAGTATATGTTGGGTGACTACTTGAATCAGGGCCAGAGTGTATGTCTGTCCAGGAATCACTATAGGGAGCTAATGTGACAGTGGACCAAGTGTCCACTTGGTCACAATTCACTTTCCTCATGATTCCTTCACTTTCCTCACGATTGAGAGCAGCATGGTCTATGGGAAAGGCTGGGCCCGGAGCTGTCACTGGGCACATGTGATGCTGAACACCTGTGCACTGTTAGTTCAGCCTGCACTCACAGACATCCTCGGCCGACTCTGCCTTTTGCTTGCTGTCTTCTCTCTCCTGGGCCCCAGGCCTCAAGCTCAGTCTGTATCTCTTATGTCCTTCCTTCCACTATTCCCTTCTCCATCATTACGCTTGGTCTTACTCTAGAGGATTTCTACTGCTTAGGAGCTGATTACCTCAGTGTGGTGCTGTTGGTGGCCTCAGCCTTCCCATTCAGAGGCTTTCTTGGGTCAGTGTTTTGTTTGTCGAATGAGGTAAAATGGCAGTTTGCCTCAAGAATAGCCGAGCTGGGTAACAGCCCTGCTTCCCTTCACTGCGTCCCTGCCCAGGCTCATGCCGCCCTACTTACCATGTGCCATGTTGTGATGTCCTGTGGGTTTCTAGACTTCAGAGACCTGGGTGGTATGACTGTAAGAGGGCTGGCCACCCACATTTCTTCTCTGTTTCCTCACTTCTGCTTCCCCTCTCCCATCACCAGCCTCCATCTCTGTGTAGCCAGTAAACTGTAATTATGGGTTCTGGGGCCTGCCTCTCCTCAGGGCTGGGCCCTGCTATGTGGGCCTCACTGCCTCAGGTCAGCACATGGCTGACCTGAGGTGGGCCTTGGCCACATCTGCTAGCTGAAACTGAGTTGGCAGTGCAGCAGTGGGATCTGCCCAAGTCTGGGTGGAAACTGGGAGCTGTCACCAGCCCCTACTGCCATGACCTCAAGGGCCCTCTGCCACAGAGATCCCTGCCTGTCACTGCACTCTAGAACATTCTGTCATGTTTACTAGCAGGGAATCCAGGGGGTGGAGTGAGCTGGGGACCAAAGAGGGATTCCTGAAACATCACAGAGCAGAGAAGGGTGGAGGCCAGGACAAGGACAAGGTCAGGGTTACAGAAAGGGACCTGAGCAGGGGCACTGTGGTGGGGCAGGAGCAGAGAAAGCAGGAAGTGGAGGGGGTGGGGGGGATGATGGAGGAATGACAGCTCTGTGGGCTCCTGCCAGAGCCTGCCCTGGGGGAGCAGAAAGAATAGCAAGCTGCCCTTTTCTGGGACAGCCGTGCACAGAGCACACAGAGCTCCTTTCCTCAGCACCCCATGTTTCCTCCTGTGTGGGCTCCAGAGGATAACTGCTGCAGGAAAGTGCAGGAAGGAGACTTCTCCCGGGCCTGGTATTTTGTGGACTCAGTGAGGCACCTGCCAGGACTTGGAAAGTGGGTGGGCTAAACCACCAGTCAGTCTTTGTGGCACTGGCCTGACTCTTTCCTCTTTAACATACTGTTTTTTTCTTTCAGAAGGACATGAGAAGGAGAGTGTCTAACACCAGGCTGGGCCAGAGATAAACTAAGTTAGGATAAATATAGATAATTTTCCTGGAGCATCAACTGGATGTGACTATTGGTTCAAAGTACCACTTCCACTTACATTTATAGTAAAACAAATATACAAGTAGGAATAAAATGTAAAATTGGATAAGTGTTTACACAATAACTAGGGAGCCTTTTAGAAATCTCAAGTTTCAGAGGCAAATTCAGGAAACATTCCCAGACCCTTGGGATTCATATTCTTTGTTCTTGGCACTGTCACCTTCTGCATTTTGCAAGTGAGGAAATGAAGTCTGAGGTGGGGGGTGTCCTAGAATGAGAGGTGAGGGTGGAATTAGAATCCACATTGTGGTACTCTGCATTCAGCATGTCGCCCATGTGCGGTAGGGACTCTACAGTTTTGTGTTTTAATATTTCTGTTTCAGTAGTGCCCTAGAAATATAGTCTTTGGGCAATACGTGATATTTCCACCCAGCCAGGTCTAGTGGGAGGGAATGCAGACAATGGAAAGATCAGAGTTGAGAGTTAGGAGACTGGATTTTAAATTATTTTTAGCTCTTTCAATTATTAGGCTCTGGAGCTTTAGGTAATTTGCTGCGCTTCTCTGGTTTTACCTTCCCTATGTGTAACATACTGTGTAATATCCTGGCTTTCTGTGCTGTAGGTGGGATCACTGTTTATCTTTCCAGAACCTCCGGATCAACAGTTGGGCTTTCCAGCCCATTCTGGAGTCCCTGGGGATGGGACAGCTTGCAGGTGTCCACCTGCAAGTCAGGTGGCCACAACTGCCTTACAACTATGGAGGAAGGAGGCAAAAGGGCCTACAAAAAAGGGCCTACACAAGGCTTATCAGGAAGATAAGCCTTCCGTAGATGCTGTGGCCTTTATCAGGGATCATCAGGCTGGGAGGTCAGAAGCTGCTTGAGGAGAGGGCGTGTGCTGTGCGGCACAACAACAGTCTCCAAACGTGGCATCAGAGAAATCCCTGTCCTGTCCTGTGGTCAGCATCCAAAGCCGGTCCTATATCGAGGGTAGCAGCGTCCTTCATCTTGGCTGCTTTCTCTTGCCTCTCAACTGGCTGCCTCTGCTGCACAGGCCAGCCAGGCCACTAGCCTGAGTGGGTGCCACCCACTGCTCCTCAGTCTCCTTGGGTCAGGACTCAGCTGACTGCAGTGCTGGGAGGGTAGGAGGATCCCCATCATTTGGTCTGTAAATGTTCCTTAACCCCTGCTTTCTGAGTTTTGTCTCTTCTTTGAGTCTCTCTGGATCAATGAGATGAAACCACCTACTCTCTCCCAGTACAGAAACCGTCTCTTGCTCCCTCAAGACAGCATCCTGGCCCTGCAGAGTTGGGAAAGACCCAGGATGGGGGCTGTACACTTCCTTATAAAACCTTGATTCCCACCTCCCGTTTTCAACCACATTTCTCACCATGCTCCAACTCCTGAGCCTTTGTGGGGTCTGTGGTTGAAACCAGGTTGCTTCTTGTTAACGTTCCTTCTCTGCAGCTGCTTTGGTTTCAGCCTTTTCTGCTTTGCTAGGTTAGTTCCCATGACTCAACTTCTCACCTCTTCCTAAACTTATTGGCTTCTCTTGTTCTCTGCCTGTCACCTTCATGCCATTCCCTTTGTTTTTGTGGACTCATTCTTTTTATTTTTAAATTTAATTCATTCCTTTTACTTTGGTGGGTGTCAGGAAGGAATGGAAATACCATTGCTTAACCAGTCCTAGTCATATTTTCTTGTCTCCATCAGACCCTTAGAACTGCTTTTGTCTATGATTCTAAAGTCCATGATTTCTAATGGTCTCTTGGCTGTCTGCTACCCCAGCCTCTCAGAAGCATCCTGTGCTCCTGACCACCTCTTTCTTCTTAAAAGGCTCGCTTAGTTTGCTTTTCATCATAACCCATTCTTCACATTGCCTGTAACACTATCAGACAGTCTCGCTGGCTCTTGGAAGAATTCGCATGGACGTCTGTTGGGTTATGTTACTTCTTTAAGATACTCTAATGATTTCCTGTTCCCCTGAAAATAAAGCCCAAATTCCCCTCCAAGGCTTCTGCCCTGCTGCAAGCGCCTCTTCTGGCACCCTGCCTTGTTTTAAAGGTTTCGGGTACACTGGCCTTTCCCTCATTCCTACCACTCCAGGATCTTTACATTTGTTTTTCCTTTTGTAAGATAGAGTACCCATTTCAGCCACAACTTCAGCTCATTCAGGCACAAGCTCTTCTCTTCAGCTGGGCATCCTTTCTCCCAGTCATTCCCTAGAGCATCACTTTGCTTTGTTTGTGTTTTAGCAAATCCACAGAAGTTATCAGTATTCACAATTATCTCATTTATTTGTTTACTTGCATATCCTCTAACTCTCCTCATTAAAAACAATACCTCTGGGAGGAAGGTCCCTCTTTATCTCGTTCATTTTTCAATCTCCACCTACAACAGTGCTTAGAATATAGTAGGTGCTCAACAAATATCTGCACAATGAATGAGTGGCCGGTGAATGGGACTAGGAGCAAGGAAGGGACGAGGAGAACAGGGATTCCTAAACGTGTCTCTTGAACTTCTGTTTCTTTCTAGGCCAAAGTGCTACACAAGGTGGACCATTTTTATGTAAAGGGTCAGTGAGCAGATGGAAGGCTTGTGGGAGGGCAGGATGATGGGAGAGGGAGTGAGGAGGGCAGGGAAGTACAGAAGGTGCTGTTCTGCAGAAAGTTTGCTTTGTTCTTCAGCCCTGATCAGCACAGCTTTTCCATTGTGACAGTCTGTAACTTTCCATGCAGTTTTTCTTCACAGCTCCCTCGAGGTAGTTTTCCACCTGGTCAGCCTGTTCCATCAGGAGCATGAACTCACTAAGAGAGAAATTAAGAAACAATACCACTCACAATAGCATCAAGAAAATTAAATACTTAGGAATTAATTTACCCAAGGAGCTGAAAGACCTCTACAATGAAAACTATAGTACTCTGAAAAAGGAGATTGAAGAGGACTTCAGAAAATGGGAAGATAGGAAGCTTTGGACAGGCAGAACCAATACTGTCAAAATGCTATACGTCCAAAATTGATTTAATACAATTCCAATCAAACTACCATCAGTATTTGTCACAGAACTGAAAAAAAAATTCTAAAATTCATATGGAACCAGAAGGGACCCAGAATAGCAAAAGCAATCCTGGGCAATGTGAACAAAGCAGAAGGCATCACAATCTCAGATTTCAGGTTATATTACAAAGCTACAGTGATAAAAGATGAAAACAGCATGGTACTGGCACAAAAACAGATGAGTAGATCAATCGGATAGAACTGAGGATGCAGAAACCACCCCAGTCATATTCAGGCCTGACAAAGGAGTCACAAGCATACATTGGAGGAAAGATAGGCCCTTTAATAAGTGGAACTGGGGGGCTGGGGATTTAGCTCAGTGGCATAAGCACCTGCCTTGTAAGAGTGTGGTCATGAATTCAATCCTTGGTACCAAAAATAAATAAATAAATAAATAAATAAATAAATAAAGGGAACTGGAAACTGGTTATCTATATGCCGAAGATTGTATTTAGACTGATATCTCTCACCATGTACTAAACTAAAATAAAAATAGATCAGAGAGCTAAATGTCAGAATAGAAACAACCTGCTGGGATACAAAATAAGTAAAACTCTTGAAGACAGACATATGAAGGACTTTCCAAACAGAACTCCAATTTCACAAGCAATAGCATCAAGAATCAACAAATGGGCCAGGTGTGGTGATGCATGCCTATAATCCCAGCACTCAGGAGGCAGAGGCAGGAGGATTGCTGTGAGTTCAAGGCCAGTTTGGGCTACATGGTGAGTTAAAGGCCAGCCTGAACTGGACAGTGAGACCCTGTGTCACAAACAAAACAAACAAAATGTACAAACATATCAAATTAAAAAGCATCTGCATGGCAAATAAACAAAAACACATAGAAAAAATAACTGAATAAAGAGATAACCTACAGAATGAGGAAAAAAAATTTTGCCAGGTATTTCTCAGATAGAGGACTAATATCTAGAATATATAAAGCACTCATAAAAATTTGACTCCCCAGAACAAAAGACCCCATCAAAAAATGGGCAACTGAAATGAATAGACACTTCTCAGAAGAAGTATAAGTGGGCCATACATGAAGAAATGTTTGACATCACTGGCCATCACTGACCATTAGATAACTGCAAATTAAAATAACACTGAAATTCCATGTTACTCCAGAAAGAATGGCTATCATCAAGACATCAAATAATAACAAATACTAGAGAGGTTATGAGGGAAAAGAAAATTTTCTACATTGATGGTGGGAATGTAAACTATTACAAACATTATAGAAATCAGTACAGCGATTCCTCAAAACTAAAACTCCAGCTATTCCCTTTCTTGATATTTTCCAGGAGTTAAAGATGTCATATTACAGTGATATGTGCATATACATGAAGAAGCTCAATGCATAATAGATAAATCTTGGAAGTGACCTATATGTTCATCAAAGGATGAATTGGTAAAAAAAAAAAATGTGGTATTTATGCACTACTGTGCCATAGAGAATGATAAAAATTTGAGTCATTTGTAGGAAAATGGATGCATCTTGAGACTATAATGTTAAGTGCAATAAATCAGGCAATAAACTTAAATATTTTGTAGTTTCTCTTTTATGAGAAACCCAAAATATAAACAAATTAAAGAACAAAATAAAGAAAGGAGATAGCAAATGGAGAGACACATCTTTTGTGAAAGAGAAGGAGACTGAGAGATGGAGGTAGGAGTGGGGAGAGGGGAGGATGGAATGTAGAAAGAATTGAGAGGTCTTTTGTACAGGTACCAGCTCTGTATGATGATAAATGTAATCATTATGTACTGCAAGCATGTACTAATACAAATTTTAAAAATTTAAAAAGGGCAAAAGTGAGAAGTGGGACTTAGAATGGCTGGGAGGGTCCAAGTATTCCAGCAAGGGAGCCCTAGTGTTGCTGACTCCCAGCTCTCCTTTGGGTAGGAAAATTCTGATGTGTGATGCATAGAATGCTTTTAAAAAGCTGTGATACCAACACACACACACACACTCTCTCTCTCTCTCTCTCTCTCTCTCACACACACACACACACACACACACACAGATACTCACATATGTTTTTGTCTACAATTCCTGGCTCATAACTCCCACAGTCCTAGTTATTTCCTAAATTTCTAGAACAATAAGGTTAAAATAATTGGTCTTTTGTCTTTGGTGTCTGAAGCAGCTTTTCAACAGCTTCTGAATGACAAATGTGAAAGGCAGTCTCTTGTTATAACGTTAAGGAACCTTATCCCTAGAGGCAGACTCAGGAAGCAAAGTCTGTATCTCTGATCTTTTCTTGCTCTTCTCCTTCCCCCATGAAGCCATAGAAATTAGAAACTCTTTTACCCAATGTGGGGTCATTGACTCTAAAACTAGACTGTAATCTTCCCCTGTGTTTCTGTCTGGCCATAAAGAAATTCTCAGAGCTGCCTGTCTGGCAGTAGATCCTAAGACTTCCCATCTCAGAAGGGCCCTGGCCCATATCTTGGGGAAGAAATGCTGGTGCTGAGAGGAGGCCAAGAGGGAGCTGAACAGACTGGTCCTGTTGGGCTTCTTCCCTTGGGCAGATTCTTTCTAATTCCATTTCTATGCCATTTTGGGGGCTAATGCAATGGAGTCCCCATAAAAATGCTCAAGGATAGAATCTAGGGGGCTTCAGGACAGCTGAACACAGGCAGCTTACAGAAAGGTATAAGAACTATCCGTGAATCAGGGGGGTAGCACAACCTAGCTGTATAAGGACAGATGCTCCTGTATTTGGGACCCTTCCAGCCCTTTCCGTATACAGCTCTACATCTGCTTATTTTAACATCTTTTATAATAAGTAAATGCAGGTTATTTCCCTGAGTTCTGTAAGCCCCTCTATCAAGATAACTGAACCCAAGAAAAGGGGTGGGTGGCCTGAGATTTGTAGGCAGTAGATCAAAAGTTCTAGATGCCTGGATGTGCAAGTGGGGTTTGAAGTAGGGACAGTCTTGTGGGACTGATGCCATCTTATTCTTCGTTTTCTAGAAATGGTGTCAGAATCCACTTTGAGCCTGCCCGTGGTGTCCATAACAGAATCCATCGCTTGTGGAGATCACAGAAGGGATCTGTGTTGTGAATGTGCAGTGGGAGAAAGTGAGTATGAGTTTGTTTTTCTTCTACAGTATGTCTACAGTATGTCATTTTGCCTCCAAGTTGAAACTAAAATCTGTGGTCTGCAGCTCAGCTCAGAGCAGATGCGAAGATGCAAAATCTCCCCAGGAGTTTGGACTGGAGTCTGGGAAATGACTATTTATCACTGTTTCCTTTCCTTTGTGTTTCTCTGTGGTTGTTGAAGTTTTTGGTTTGGGGGAAAAAACAAAAACAAAAATAGCAGCCTATTTATGAAAACAAGGAGAGATAAGACTTTAACCTTTTAAAGAGAGGAAGGAGGGAGGCAGGGCGCCTGACAATATTTCTGAGTGACCAGAATCCCCAGAGGGCTCATAACACTCTCATGGAGGTTTTAGAGAAACAAGGAGGAATGGGGAGCCCAGGCTTGCGAAACCTCAGCCTCCTCCAGGTTCTGTTGCCTATAGCCCAGGTGGGCTCCCACAAGGGGAACCCTACAAGCCAGCAGCAGCTGTCCCAGCAAAGCCTGACCTCCTCAGGCTCTGCACTGCTTCCGCAGAGGCTCCGCCCCTGTCACTATGCCTGTAGCCCTGGGCTGTGATGGCTGCTCCCTTAGCAACTCAAGGAAGAAGCGGCTGGAGAGCATTGTTTAGTCATTTCTCAGAGACTTGGCATCTCCCAGCAACACATTCTTACTGACCTAAAAGCCCAGTAGCCTGGCAGATCGCATGTCATAGTCCAGCCATCAGAGCTCTTGCTGCTTCTTGGGTTCCTTTGTGTCTGATTCATTGCTTAGTCTAGACCTTGCTTTTTAATTAACTCATGAACTTCAGGTTCTTCTGTAATAGATGTGCTCAGTGCAATGAAGGACATTCAGACCTTGTTCTCTAACATTCTGGCTTGTTCTACAGTTTCTACAAGGTTGGAGACAGCCTGCTCTGATCAATTGAGACCCCATTATCAAAGCAGTGACTGCGTGTTGGAATCCAGCTAGCCTAACTATCGTTCTGTAGTAGTAGGTGTCTCTCAACAATCCAGAGAAGGTCTCCGTCTTGGAACTGTTAAGGCAACAACAGCACAAAAGTTAGTCTGGAATGACTAACTAATTGAAGTCAAAGGTTACTTCAGCCTTTTTGCAGGAGACTGAGCTTGACACCAGGCAATGAGAACTACACAAGTGGATTTAAACACACATATATGTACACGTTTCTGTAAAGCAGATGATGTCTTGTTCAGTGGTTGACACTAATCTGTCTTCTCTAGGGGTCTGTGACAACTGTCGCCTGATGTGACTGAGCATCATCTCTGTCCTGATTCCATTGATATCCTCTTATTTCCTTGGCCTTATTTGCATTTTCCTTTTTTTTTTTTAAATTTTTTTGTTGAGCTGAGGATTTACCTCAGTGGCACAAGCACCTGCCTGGAAAACAGAAGGTTGTGAGTCTGAGCCCTAGAACCAAAAATAAATAGAAAATATATGAAATAAAAATGTTTTTATTTTAAAGGGCATAAAGCAATAATAAAATGATATGAGAGAGTGACAAGACAGTAGGAAATCTACAATAGTTACTGTATTGCATACTGTTATCCTCTAAATAATTGTTCATACAACCGGCTTTAGGCTTACAAAGTTAAACAATACAGTTCCTCTGAATCAGCTGGTTGCTTAGAGGGGAGTAGTGGGGGATGTTCTTCTCCCCCAGCCCACACAACGGCTGGCTCACAGGTGGGGGCTTAGCTTCCTTCCTGGTTCTCCCTTGCCCACATGCCAGCTGGCTCACAGGAAGGGACTTAGCTTCCTTCCTGGTTCTCCCTGGCCCGCATGCTGGCTGGTTCACAGGAAAGGGCTCAGCTGCCTTCCTGGTTCTCCCTGGTCTACCGGTCTTATTTTCTTTCTTAACCCTCATTTGATCTCAAGCTGTGTTCCTGCCATACTGCCTGCATTGAAATGATGTAATTTCTTAAAATGAGACTTATAATTGATAGTGGAGAATTCTGTCCACCCATCAGCAGCTGCTGTAAGTTCACAGAGAAGGAGAAAGTCTTCAGTAACTATATTTTTGAAGAAGTTTATTTTTACCCAGTAGGTATGGTTCTGCATGGGCTCTTTAAGATAATAAGGAAATCTTTAGGCCACAGAGCTACGATGACATTCAACTCGGTACTCACTAAGACCTTTGGTTTGTCTTTGGTTCTGAACCTTACCTGACAGTTCCACACACTGTATTTAGCTTTATTTTCAAACCTGGCATTTTTCCACATTTGGGTTCTCTTTATATTTTGCACCTGACTTTTGGTCCATGCTGCTGGGTCTGTTCTTCTTATGGACACTTAGATTAAAACTCTCTTTCCTACCTTGTCCCCAAAGCTCCTCTTTGGCTCAGAGTCCTCCAGGTGGCTTCTATCAGCTGTATTCAGTTAAAGAGCAGAACCTAGACTCATCCGAGTGTCTCTGCGAGCCTCCACCTGTGCCCAAAATGAACTCCTCCCTGGCTGTGCCTCATGCTGGGCCATTTCATGGAGGCAGGTGGTTGGCATGGATGAATGCAAAAGCTCCTAACTTCCCAAAGCCATTGGCTCCCCATCTTCTGGTCTCTGAGCATTAGGTTCCCATATGTAGCCACTTGGGGTTTAGCTCAGCCATTTCATGGTCACTTAGGCAGACCACTCATTTACATTTCCCTCCTGAGAGTATTTGTTTAGCAATACTAGCCCTTGTATTTTTTCAGTGACTTATGGTCAACAGAGTACTTTAGCACATTCATATGTTTTATCTTTTTTCCCCTATTTCCTCCTACTTTGTTTTGCAAACAAGACTTTGGGCCAACTTATCCATTAGGCACTTTAGTGCTAGGGCCCACAAAAGAGTTTTAATTTTAATTTCTTTTGAAAACAGAAAAATGAGTATAACATAATTTATAAAAACAAACCAGACTAGATTATATTTTTCTAAAATATTGTTCACAAGATACATTAATAAATATTGTTTCAGGTATTGTTTTCTGGAGGAAAGAGTTCACAAAGGCAAAAGTATCTGAGACTCACAAAAGTCTTAATGTTGTCATGACAGATCCCTGACTGGTCAGTCAGTCTGGTACCCACATCAAATTGCGGTGTAAATTTGGGTTTCTTAATATACTGGGGCTATCTTTTTCCCACCAGAAAAATGTGAAGAAGAGCTTCTATACCTATTTCTTTCCCAGGGCTTAAATTATGAAAGGCAATTATTAGCTTCACTTCTATAGATGATAAATGCTAAAATATTTTGAGAAGTGGCCATACACTAATCATTTTGCTAAACACCCAGATATATATTTTGTAAAAATTCTACCATGTGCTAGGCTTCTTGAGGGACTTTAAATGGTGAGTACCAGACATCAATTCTGGCCAGCTAAGTAAAGAAAATATGTACCTAAAGATAACACCATATCTCATCCCTATGAGAAGGAGGACAGGAGCCCATTTTTGCCTGATCTTGTAGGCTCTTCAGAAGGTAGATTTGGGGTGAAGCTGGTGCAGTTCTAGTGGCTCCTAGTCCTTATTATCTCTGTTCCAAATAGCACACTCCTAGAACAGAGAATCTTGTGGGTTTATCCTGGGTCACAGGTACCTACTGTTGGACCAATCCGGTTAAAGGATCATGTAGCACAGGCATGACCACTGTGGGCTCGCACCATTTTATAGGAGACGTTCTCAGAGAAACAGACTCACTGTGAGCCAATTGACCAAAGGGTGGTAACTGCCGGCCCACTATCGTATCCTGGAACACTCAAAAGTAGGTAATTAAAGAGCATTTAATAAGGAGATTAAGTGAGAAGAGTTTAGGGACAGCAGTGAGGATCACTGTATTCCTCAGGGCTTGCAGAAGTAGATGTCATCATCCCTGACCTGAAGGGGAAAGGAGGAAGGGGGAGTTTCTGGAACTCACAGAGAGAGCTGTTAGGAGAGATCTGCTGGAAGAAGCTGTGGCCTTCGGGAGGGGCTTGCAACCAGCCCTCGGTAACCCAGAGCTGTAGTACCCAGGGGAGTAAATACCGAGATGTAGCTCTTTTTACCCTCATGTTTCTCACATGTGACTGGAAGTCAGAGGGCAAAGGAATCTCTGGGAATAGCTTATAAAGACCATCTCTTTTCTTTAAAAAATTTTTTTTATAATTTTATTCTATTTTAAAAGGGAGTAAAATTAAACACAACAAAACAGAACAGAATGGGACATAAGAAAGCATAAATTTCAAAGCTAGACAACCAGAGATCTTCACTATCTGTCATATTGTCTCTTGTTTTCTTCCAAATGGTTGTCCTTATCTTTGCATATGGAAAGCTCATACTAAATAACATAGCCATCTTTTCACAAGATGTGTAGTTCACTGGCTCCCACTTGCTAGGCAGGGGGAGGGGGGGACACAGGATGGGGGACAGGACACATGAGATGTCTGATTCTCAGCCTACATGCAGGCAGGATCACAGTCACCCCCCAGAGACGGGAAGAGTTCCTTGTTCTCCCAGCACCCCAAGTCAACCACACTGTGCAGGTTTCGATGCACCAAGGTCTCTCTCATTCAGGCTGCCGAAAGTCTGCCACACTCTCAGCCGCCCCCAGAGAGGAGGGGAGTTCCTTATTCTCCTGGCACCCTGAGTCAACCGCATGGTGCAGGTCCCAAGGCGCCAGGGTCTCTCCCCTGCAGGCCTTCCAAAGTCCTCCATACCCACCTGCTATTTCTGTCTGATGAATTGACCATTCCATTTCCAAAGTTCTGAAATGGCCAACAGATCACAGAAAGAATTCTCTTTAGGCTCCTGTTTGAAACCAGCAGCTACAGCAATCTTCTGGCCTTGCTTCAGAGCTGCAAGGCCATCTCTTGAACACAGTGTAGAGGAGGATGGAGAGAAGATAGGGAGATAAATCAGGGGAAAAGTTGGTGTTTGAACTTGGGCAGTCTGACACTGCAACCTGGACTTTTAATCAATTATTCTATCACCTCTCACATGAAGACCCTGAAGTCATATTGACTACATACTAGTCAGGTGAATTTCTTCATCTCTCTGGTCTTTTGAAATGTGCCTCCTGGCTGTAGCAGCAAGAGCCGGGAGCCCAGCCTCTTCAGAATGGTGCAAAAACAACTACAGAAACCCAACCAAACAACAACAAAAATCCCTCAGACTTGCTGTTTTCCCTCTAGACTTCCCCCTAGGATTCACAGAGCCATGTGGTTTGGGACATCAGAGGCAGCCAAAGCAGAGCCCCAGCTTCCAGGCACCACGCAGGCAGCACCATGCGCCTGTGAGTAGAGATCTGACTGAGACTTAAGTTACACTTCAGTTACGTCTCTCTTCTTGGTCCTCAGGGGCGCATTCTCTGGCCTGGACCACACACTTGTGAGAGCTGATACCATTTTCAAATGCCTGTGTGTCTCGCATAAATAGGCCCGTTAGCACCTCATCTGTCTGGCCTGTACTTTCCTGCTACTGCTTGGAGCTACTCAGTCACGCAGAGGGAAATATTATCAACAAGAATAATAGTCTGTGCACGGTTTTATGTCCTCTCCCATTATTTTCCTTCTCTTTAGCTAATAATAAGTAATTTACACTACCAGGCACTTCCCTGTTTCATGGGATTGTTGTACTTCAGCTTGATAACAAACCAAAGAGGTAAGTAGTGTTTACTCCTTACTTTATGCAAGAGGAAACTGAAGCTTATATGGCTGCATCAAATGGTAACAGGAATGAGAAATAAACCTGTGTTAAATTAGACCACTTAGATTCTTGGGTTTATTTATTATCAGCATAGTTCAGTGTAGTCTGAATAATGTAGATATTATAAGAGACAAAGATGACTATTTTTGCAATTATAAAATAATTAAATAATCAAGAAGATATAAAAAACAATCATATATACATCTAACAGAGCCCCAAAATACATGAAGCAAACACTGAAAAAACTGAATACACAGTTCTACAATAATAGTTGAAGGTGTGAGGCCAGCCTGGGCTACAAAGTGAGCTCAATGCCAGCCTAAACTGCATAGTGAGACCCTCTTTCAAAAACACAAAAAGAAAAAAAATAGTTGAAGATCTGATAAAAGCCATCTATGACAAGTGCTGGGGGGTTTAGCTCAGAGGCCTAAGTGCCTGCCAGGCAAGTGCAAGGTCATGAGTTCAATTCCCAGAACAAAAAGAAAAAAAAGCCATCTATGACAAACCAACAGTCAACATCAGACTAAATGGTCAAAAATTGAAAATTTTCGCTCTAAAATCAGGGACAAGACAAGAATGTCCACTATCACCAATCTTATTCAACATAGTTCTGGAAACATTAGCCAGAACAACTAGATAAGAGAAAGAAATAACAGGAATAATGACAGGTAAGGAAGAAATTAAAATTGTCATTATTTGTAGGTTATATAATACTCTACATAGAAGACCCCAAAACTCCACCAAAAGACTTGTAGATGTAATAACCAAATTCCGTCATGTGGCTGGATAAAAAGTCAATGCTCAAAAATCAATAGCATTCCTGTAAACAAATAACAAACTCTCTGAGAAAGAAATTAAGGAAACAATGCCTTTCACAATAGCATAAAAAATGAAATATTTAGGAATCAACTTAACATAGGAAGTAAACGATATCTACATTGAAAACTGTAATACTCTGAAAAAGGAGACTGAAGAAGATATCAGAAAATGGAATGATAACCCTTGCTCTTGGATAGGAAGAACCAACATAGTGAAAATGGCCATACTCCCAAATCTGTTATATAGATTTAGTATAATCCCAATCAAAATACCAGTTGCATACCTCACAGAACTAGAGAAAATGTTCCTAAAATTCATTTGGATCCTAGAATAGCTAAAACCATTTGGCAACAAAATAAAGGCAGAGGCATTACAATCCCTAACTTGAAATTGTACTACAGAGCTAGTGTGATAAAAACAGCATTGTACTAGAAAAAAAAAATCAGACCTGAGGATCAATGGAACAGATTACAAGATGAACAAATAAATCCAAAAACTCAGCCACCTTTTCTGGACAAATGCACATTCACTGGAAGAAAGAGAGCCTCTTTAATAAGTGATGCTAGAAAAACTGGTTTTCCGCCAAAGACTAAAACTAGACCCATGTCTATTGTCATGCACTAAAGTAAAATTGAAATGGATCAAAGACCTAAATATTAAAACAGAAACACTAAATCTGCTGGACAATAGAATAGGTAGAACTCCTTAAGACATAAGTGTAGGCAAAGATTCCATTAACAAAACCCTGATTACATGGGAAGTACTACAAAGAATCAACAACTGGGATCTTATCATATTTAAAAGCTTTTGCATAGCAAAGAGGGAAAAGATATCCACAGAGTGGGAAAAAACTTTAGTCAGTTGTTCCACACACAGAGGACTAATATTTGGAACATATAAGAATTGAAAAAAAAACAAAACCCAGATCTCCCAAATTTAAAGACCCAATCCAAAAATGGGCATCTGAATTGAATACACACTTCTCAGATGAAGAGGTGCAAACAGCAAATTAATATATGAAAAAATGTTCAACATCATTGGTCATTCAAAAGATGCAAACTAAAACAATACTGAGATTTCACCTCACCCCAGAATGGCTGTTATAAAGAAATCAACAAATGCTGGTGGTGCCGAGGGGAAAAAGGAACACTTCTCCACTGTTTTGGGATTGCCTGCTAGTATACGCACTGTGGAAATCAGTATGAAGATTTCTCAAAAAAACTATGACGTATGTTCCATTTGATCCAGCTATTTCTCTTCTTGGTTATCTTCCTAAAAGAATTGAAAGCATCATACCACAGTGATACATGTACACCAAGGTTTAGAGCAGCACAATTTGTAATAGTTAAATCTTGGAAACAGCCTAAATGCTCATTGACCAATGAATGGATTAAAAAAATGTGGTTTTTAAATATAATGGAGTATTACTCAGCCATAAAGAAAGATAAACAAGATATTTTTAGGCAAATGGATGGACCTTGAGACCATACTCTTAAGTGACATAAATACGACCCATGTGTAAATATCTAATTGTCTTTAAGGTGTAAATAAGAACCAAAATATATAATAGATATTGTGAAATAGGAAGAAATTGTTCAAAAGGAAAGGGGAACTAGGGAGGGGGAAGGGGGAAAGAGAAAAGGGAAAAGAAAAAATGAGAAAAGAAGGATAAAATGGAAACAAAGCTTTGTAAATAGGGAGAGGAAGAGGTTGAAGGGAAGGGAGGTGAGTGGGAAAAAAAAGAGGAATCAAGATATATCAATGTACAGGTACAAATTCCCTATGACAACTGTGATCATTTTATCTAAATTGTAACAATAAATGTAATAAAAATAATAGTTGAAGAATACCATGTTCTATGTTCCACAATGCATACAGTGAGTGGACAGAAGATTAAGGAGAAAATAGACATTTGAATAAGGATACAGAGAAACTAGACATACTAGCAGTGAAACTCTTCACCAATGACAGTGGAATAAAAATTCTTCCCAAGTACACCAGGAATGTTCTCCAGGATAGATCACATGACAGGCCATGAAGCAAGTTTCAGTGAATTTAAAAGTAGCATCAAAAAGAATTAAATTTATATATATATTTATATATAATATATATAATATATATAATATATATAATATATATAATATATATAATATATATAATATATATCATATATATCATATATATCATATATATCATATATTATATATAATATATATAATATATATATATTATATATAATATATATGATATATATGATATATAATATATAACATATATGATATATATATTATATATGATATATAATATATAACATATATGATATATATTATATATGATATATAATATATAACATATATGATATATATATTATATATGATATATATAAAATATATAATATATATTATATATTATATATATTATATATATATTAAATTTATATATATATAAATTTAACATAAGAAATATAGCACTTGTACTCTGGAAAATGATAAAACATTGTTGAAATGATAAAACATTATTGAAAGAAATTTTAAAAAGACCTAAGTAAGTGGAAAGATATCTAGTAGTCACAACTTTGAAAGTTAATGTTAAGCACTCCCCAAACTGATTTAGATCAACAGAATCCCTAAGAAATCTCAGTTAGATTTTTGCAGAAATTGAAAAGCTGCAGGAATTCATGTGGAAATGCAAGGGATTCAGAATATTGAAAATAATCTTGAGAAAGAGCAAAGTTGCATGATTCACACTTTCTGGTTTCAGAACTTACAAGACTGCAATAAGTAAGAGTATGGTACTGTCATGGGATAGATGTAGAGATCCATGGAACAGAATTGAGACTCTGGAAATAAATCTGTACATTCAATATACTCGATTGACATTTTTTAGTCGGTACAGAGGCTTGAGGGGGGGCCTTGCTGCTGGTGCACTTTCCTGCCCCTGTCCATTCCCCTCCCCTCTTCCTCTCCCTCCTTTTTGCAGACAGAATCTTGCTAAATTTTCTAAGCTAGCCTGTAAACTTGGAATCCTCCTACTTATTCTCCTGAGTAACTACGATTATAACGCATGTGCCACGGCATCTGGTGTTGGTTGCTTTTTAACAAGGATGCCAGGACTTTTCAGCAGGGACTGCAAAAATGGAGTATCTGTGCAAAAGAATGAAGTTTGACTACCGTGTCACCCTATATGCAAACACACACTCAAAATTTACCAAAGATCTAAATTTAAGAGCTAAAACTATAATACTCTTACAAGAAAGCATAGGTGTATAACTTCATGGCGTTGAGTTTAGGCAATGTTTTACATATAATACCACAAAAAAGAAAGTAGACTTCATCAAAATTAAAGAATACTAAAGTGTTTAAAAGGATGCTATAAAAAAAGTGAAAAGACAACTGTAGATAGAAGAAAATATTTGCAAGTCTGTTATGTATGTATTTGATAAAGGCCTAGTATTCAGGGTATACAAAGAACAATTCAACAATAAAAAAAGAAGTAACCTAATTTTTAAATGGAGACACATTTCTTTAAATAAGATTTGTGCCTTATAAGATATACAAAGAGTAATAAAAATGATGAATTTTTAAATTCAAAAAGTTTATTATAATAAAAGGCACATTGCCATTAATCCCCTTCAAAATACTCTTCATTTTGAACACATTTAACCTGTCATTCTTGCCATTTTCTTATGCAGTTCTGGAAGTCCTCTTCTGAGAGTGTCTTTATGAGGTGTGATTAAAAAAAATATGGTGAGTGCTACGGCCGAGTGCCATCCATCAGAAAGGCAGGCTCACAAAAACATTGTTATGTGTCCTCATCCACCTTATTTACCATGTGGCAACATGTGACTTCTGGCTCTTCCCCAGGGTCAAAATGACCACAAAAAGTAAAAAGGACATCAAGGCAGCTGTGGCAATGCAACTAAAGATACTCATGAAAGAGGACTTCCCAATCTGCTTCAGAAAGTGGCAAGAATGAAGCATGCTTAAAGTGAGGGGGAATATTTTGAGGTAGATAATAGCCATGTGTTTTTTACTGGAATAATCTTTTAAAATGTAAATGCACACTGTATTTTTGGATCATACCTCGTATATACAAATGGGCAGTATAAAAGGATGCTCAGTCTTAGGCTTTAGGAGGATGCAAATCAAATCCACAATGAGATAGCACTTCTTACCCACTAACATGGCCATAATAAATAAAGACAACGACAAATGCTGATGAGGATGTGGAGAGATCAGAACCGTCATACACGTGTGGTGGAAATGTCTTATGGTGTGACCACTTTGGAAGACAGTTTGAAAGTTGACATGTTAAATGTAATGTGCCTATGTGGTCTCCCAATCCTGTTAGATATCGGTCTAAGTGCATAAAACATACATCTACATAAAAACTTATACACAAACGTGCCCAGCAAGATTACTCATATGAGCTCAAAAGGGGAAACAACACACATATCTATCAATAAATGGATAAGCAAAAGTTGGTAAATTTATGCAAGGAATATTATTCATCTATTAAACAAATGACTACACAATGGGTACAACATGGATGAACCTTGAAAATATTAAGCTAATGGACAGAAACTAAACACAAAATGCCATGTATTATATGTTTTTTAATCTTTTAAAATTTTATTTAAAGAGAAAAAAAAAAACAGAAAAAAGAGTAGCAACAATACAGAATTCCAAAGGAAAAAAAGAAAAGAAAAAAACAATAAGAAATCACTACTTGATAAATTACATACTGTCATCTTGGAAATAGTGGTTCAAGTTACAAAATTTAAGCATACCAAGTAGACATTCAAACAGTGAGACTGCAAACAGTTCTGCTCAACAATCTAACAAAAACTTAGTAATATGGTCATTCATCTTACACACTTAAACATACATGCAGTTATATCCTTTAGAGCACTTTCTTTTCCTCTCTTTTTTACAGTAGCAATTACACATTTTGGGTTTTATTACTCCTACAGTTCTTATTACTTTACACTAGCAATTACACATTTTGGGTTTTATTACTCCTACAGTTCTTATTACTTTTTACACTAAAGACACAATGTGATATTTATAAATACGATTCTTATTTATTTCACTAATGAGGATAGTCTCAAGTTGTCTCCATTTACCTATGAAGGCCTCAGGATCATCCTTCTTCATAGCTGAGTAATATTCTATTGTATGAAAATATCGACATCTTTTTCATCGACTCTGCAGTTGATGGGCATCTTGGTTGTTTCCAAGATTTAGCTATTACAAATTGTGCTGCTATAAACATGGGTGCACATATAACACTGTGATATGAACTTTTCAGTTTTTCTGGGAAAATACCCAGGAGGGAAATAGCTGGGTTGAATGGAGCTTCCAATCCTAGTCTTCTGAGAATTCTCCATACTGATTTCCATAGTGGTTGCACCAGTCTACACTCCCACAGTTTAAAATCAGGAACAAGACAAGGATGTCCATTATCACCACTCCTATTCAATATAGTTCTAGAAACACAGGCCAGGGCAATCAGACAAGAGAGAGAAATAAAAGGAATAAAGTTAGGAAAGGAAGAAGTTAAATTATCACTGTTTGAAGATGACATGATACTCTATATAGAAGACCCAAAAAACCTCCATTAAAAGACTACTAGAGGTAATAAATTCAGCAGTGTAGCTGGATACAAAGTCAACACTCAAAAATCAATAGCATTCCTGTACACAAACAAGAACCTCACCGAGAGAGAAATTATGGAAATATCGCCCTTCACAATAACATCTAAAAAAATGAAAAACTTAGGAATCAACCTAAGACTATAAAAAACCTATATGCTGAAAATTCTACTATGCTAAAAAAGAAGATTGAAGAGGATATTAGAAAATGGAAGGATATTCCTTGCTCTTGGCTAGGAAGACTCAACATTGTGAAGATGGCCATACTCCCAAAACTGTTATATGGATTTAACACAATCCCAGTCAAAATACCATTGACATACCTCTCAGATCTAGAGAAAACACTCCTAAAATTCATTTGGAAACAGAAGAAACCTAGAAGAGCAAAGGCAATTCTGGGCAATAAAGGCAAGGCAGGAGGCATCTCAGTTCCTGACTTGAGACTGTACTACAAAGCCACAGTGATAAAATCAGCATGATACTGGCAAAGAAATAGACCTGACGGTCAATGGAACAGATTAGAAGATGCAAGTATAAGTACAAAGACACTCAGCCACCTGATATTTGACAAAGGGGCTAAACATGTTCACTGGAAGAAGAATAGCCTCTTTAATAAATGGTATTGGAAAAAAAGTATTGTATGTTTTTATGTGAAACATTCCAAATAGGCAAATCAATA
>PVJX010011277.1:0-54074 GCA_004027295.1 Dolichotis patagonum | reverse complement strand
TATTCTATTTTTATGCCATTGATAGTCTATTTTTCTCTTCCACTTCACTGTCTGCCTCGTTCACTGAGGCCTCTCTGCCACTGTTCCTGAAATGTTCGTATTCTTGTTCTCTCTCCCTAGAATGTCCTTCAGTATTTTTTGTAGGGTTGGACTGGTGGTCACAAATTCTCCTAGCTCCTCTTTGTCATGGAAGCATCTTGTTTCTCCATTAATTTCTATAGAGAGTTTTGCAGGATACACCAATCTGGGCTGGAGATTGTTCTCCTTCAGCACTTGAATTACATTACTCCAAGCTCTTCTTGACCTGAGGGTCTGTATTGAGAAGTCTGCCGTGATTTTGATGGGTTTTCCTTTATAGGTGATCTGTTTCTTTTCTCTTATGGCTTTTAATATTCTGTTCTTATATTGAATTTCTGGGATCTTGATTATTATGTGTCTGGGTGTAGCTCTGTTTGAGTTGTAGGTGGCTGGAGTTCTGTATGCTTCATACTTCTGCATATCATTTCTTTTTTCTATGCTTGGGAAATTTTCTTTAATAATTGCTGTGAATAGCCTTTGTAATTCCTCTGGTTTGATTCCTGCTTCTTAATTCACATACTTTATTCTTAAGTTATAGATCCTCTTGTCATCTTCCAGTCTTTGTATCTTTACTGCCTGCTCCCTTGTTATTTTTAAGAGATCTTCCCTTCATGACCCCACATTGCAAGCCTGTGTTCAATTTTTGATAGTCTATCTTTGGCTTCTTTCAAGCAGTTTTCCCAGCTTTCTATGGAGTCTTTAGTTTCCTGATAATCTCTTCGAATCTGCTTCATGAATTCTAGGTTTTTCCTGAATTCTTCATTAAATTTTTCTCTCCATTTGTGTTCCTCCATTCTTCTGTCTGTGTCTTCTTGAGAGGTGCCCAGCCCTTCTTTTATTAATCTAATTATCTCTTGTTTAATTTGAATTAATACTTCAGTTTTGGTCCCGCTTATGAGGTCCTGAAGATATCTCTTTATGTCCGCTTACACTGTGTTTGATGTTGCATTTTTGCTGCCCTCAGTCTCTTTTGTATTTACCTCTCCTGGATCAATGTTCTCAGGGTTGGGGGCTGGGAGTGTTTTCTTATTTCTCCCTTTCGTCATGTTTTTGGTTCCTTCCATACACGTGTACAGTGTAATTCCCAGACCCTTTTCTTGTTGTTTAAGGCTCCTCTAGAGGGCGCAGGCTAGGAGCTTTAGCCCTCTTCAATAGGTTATCAGAAATTAGAGTTCACCCACGGGCAGTGTGCGCTACCTCTTCCCTTCTGGGCCAGTCAACCTTTTGCAGGCCTTCACTGCATCAGTGTGCACTGATCTCAGGGAAGTAACTGGGTCCCCGCCAGTGGTGTGGCCTAATCCAAGCAGCTTCCACCAATCAGCTCGGTGAGGGGAGTAACCAGCTGAAGCCACTTCCTTATGGAGTTAGGGCTGTCCTGCCCAAATCCAACATGTCATCCAGTTGGTTTCCCCTTTCCCGTGGGAAGGTCTTATTCCCATCACTCACCATGTCCCCTGAGACCTGCTGGACTGCCTGACTTCAGTGCGGCCGAAGTGGGAATTCACGGTGCCTCTGGGTGGGTCGTGTGCAGAGCTGGTCCCGGCGAGCTGCACGCAGGGCTGTTCAGCTCCGCACTCTGGCGGCTCAAGCCAGTCGCTTCGGCGTGGATTGCTTGTTCAGGTCGGGCGGAATTCAGGCATCTCGAGGAGGGTGCTGTGCTCGCTGATCTTATCTTCACTAATAGTAGCCCCAGGACCTCATATTCGAGCGGGTTTTTGCACTTTAGTTCCTTTCTGGGTTGTGAGAGTCTATCTTTCTCTGTTTGGGTCTCTCCAGGGTGTTTTATTCTGGCATTTGAGCTGTGTCTCTTAGAGAGGGTCTCTCTCCTGCTACCTACCAGTCCACCATCTTGTCTCCTCCCCCCCGCTGACTTATTGATTCAGTCATTTTATATTTACAACTGTAAAAATATGAATTTGTGTTGCTTTAAGCCACTAAGATTGTGGCAATTTGTTACAACAACAGTGAGAAACTAATAGGGTTCACAAATTATTGTGTGGAATCTATAGCTAACATCATGACTCATGGTGAAGATCTGAATGTTTCCCCTTGACATTGGGAAGAAAGCAAAAATCTCCCTTATCTTGATATTCAATGCATTACTGGAAGTTATAGTTGGGGAAATAAGGTAAAAGGGAAATAAGGTAAAAAGAAAAAAGCACAAGAGAATAAGAGAAACATAAAACTATATTTATAGGTGATTATCTAAGTAGAAAAATTCCCAGGGATCTACAAAATAGCTTCTGGAATTTTTTAGTGAATTCAGCAAAACCAACACATAAAAATCACATTTACATATATTACAGAGAAAGGCAGGAGGGAAGGAAAAAGGATCAAAAAAGAAGAGATGTATTACATACAAGCACCAACTCACCACAAGGAACGTAATCATTACGTGTTACAAATAGGTACTAACAAAAGTTTAAAAAAATGAAAATTGAATTTCTTTCATGTATAACTGCTTCAAAGAAAGTATATATGAGGTTACATTTTATACAAATATACACAATAATTCTATGGTGAATCCTACAAAATGTTGATGAAAGTCAAAGTAGGCCTAATAACTGGGGAGGCTTACCACATTCATGGATTGAAAGAGTCAGTGTAGCAAGGACATTAGTTCTCAATGAGATCAATAGGTGTAGCACAATTCCTAGCAAGTTTATTTTCATAGACATTAATGATTCAGTCCACAGATTATATGGAAAGGTGAAGAAACTAGAGCAGTTAAAAAATCTTTAAAAAGAGGAATAACCAGAGACATTGGCCTGATGTTAGAAGTTATGATATATTTATAGTAATCAAATGCTGTCATATTGGTAAAAAGATTCTGGAGAACTCAGAAACAAACTTATACAGAAACAGCAACTGTAGAGGAGAAATGAACCTGGGTGTAAACTTTGTGAATTGAACAAGAATGACAGTAAGAAAATTGAAAATGGACATGGATGTAAATGCTAAGTGTAAACCTATAAAACTTAGAATAAAAGTGAGCCTGGAGGAAAATGAACCTAGACATAAACTTTATGTGTTAGGCAAAGGAAAACTGAAAATGGAAATGGATATAAATGCTAAGTGTAAAACTACAAAATTTTCATAATAAAACAGAGAGAACTTATAGGACCCAAGGCTAGGCTAAGCTTTTGGAATAGAAACCACAAACACATGCTATAAAAAGGCAACTTGATAAGTTAGATTTCACCAAAATTTTAAAAATTTATTCTGCAAAGAATGCTGTAAAGACTCCTGCAAAGACAAGCTGCAGTCTAGGGAAAGATGGAAAGACTAACCAGTCCCACCTCCAGCAAGTACGTGTAGAACTTTAAAAGTCCATAGTAAACACACACACACACACACACAGAGAGAGAGAGAGAGAGAGAGAGAGAGAGAGCGAGCAAGAGCACAGAGAATCCAATTAGAAAATGGGCAAGATGTGTGAATGACATTTCCCTAAAAAGATGTACAAACAAACATGGAAAGGCTAATGCAAATGCAAATTAGCTTAATGTAAATTACAACCATAAGGAAACATCAGTAAAAACGTATCAGAGTCACTAAAGTAAGAAAAAAAAGTGATAATCACAAAACCCAGCTAGGATGTGGGGAAATCACTGTCCATTGCCAGTGGGAATTTGAAGGCAGTGGTCACTCTGGAAAATGGTCTGGTGGTTTCTTTAAAGAACTAGGCATGAACTTAATAAGTGACCCAGCAGTTGCATTCTTGGCCATTTATCTCAGAGAAATGAAACTTAGGTTCAAACAAACAAAAAAATGACATGAATGTTCATAACAACTTTTCTGGTAATAACTCAAGCTGGAAATAATCCAAAGCCCTCCAACAGGTTAGTGATCGAGCAAACAGTGATACATTTACGTCACAGAAAACTACGTGCTGGTTAAGAAGAATGAATTATTTATACAAGCAAATAAATTGGTAGAGAGCTAGAAAATCATGCTGAGTGCCAGTTATAAAGAAGGATAAACTCGTGGCTTTTATAGGTAAATGGATGCAACTCGAGATCATATTCATAAGTTAAATAAATCACACTCACATGTACAAACATATTGTCTCCCTACTGTAAAAAAACTGAAAGATCCAAAATGTACAGTAATATTGTGAAAGTTAAAGTGAAGAAACTGCTCAAAAGCAAAGAACAACTGGGATGAGGAAAAGGAGAAAAGAAGGGAAAAGACTATAGATAGATAGACAGATATAGACAGATGATAGATAGATAGATAGATGATAGATGTACACACACAGTCACACACATACTACTCATCTGTTAGTTCATCAAAAAGAATGGTTTGTGCTTTAGTTGTCTGATCATTTTTTCATGCCTAAATTTTTTAATCTGAACAACTACTTTGATGCTAACAATACACAATATACTAACCATTGTTAATCTTCTGTTGTTTTGAAATTCGGTATCATTGTTTTTATTTATTTCATTTTAAAATTTAAAAAGAGTTATCCTGAGTGAAAAAAAATCCTCCAAAGGTTTAATCCTGTATGATCCCATTTACTTAACATTCTTGAAATAACACAGTCACTGAAGTGGAGAACGGATTAGTGGCTGCCAGGGTTAAGGATGGGGACGGCTGTGAAGGACTCACACTAAGGCCCTGCGGTGGCAGAACAGTTGTGTGTCCCAGTGCGATGGCTACATGACTCTGCACATGTGATAAGGTTGCACAGAACTATACACAAACACGCACACACACACTTCTCACAGTGTGTCTAACACTGGGGAAATCTTGATAAACCGGTCCTGCACCTACCTCGGTTTCCTCTGTGATGTCATAATCACGCAAATGTTACCTCAGGTGAAACTGCACCAGGGAACATGGGTGTACCCTCTGCATTTCCTGCAACTTCCCATGAAATAACAAGTTAAAAATGCCACCTGGGGCAAGAAAAGGATTCATTAAAAGCTCACTGACGAAACCACAGCTACCGTGAGTGTAGGTCTGTGTCCACCAAGAGACCCATGGTTAGTCCTCCCTGGGGTAAGAGAGAAGGGAACAGAAAGGAAGAGTGTGGCATGGCCTGTGTACTTTGGTGTCACAAGAGTGTCCCTAGGTGGGGACACCAGTGAGATTCATGAGCTGTAGGAGCATGGTGAACCCATTGGCCATCACTTCCCCCTCTCACCCTGAGTTTGGGTTTTCCAACCTCTTGAATGTAGGGTGTGGGGAGGCTGGGCCCATGTAAGAACACTCCTGATATGGTCCAACTGTGTCTTTGCTTGTGTCTGGTGGGCCTGGGGTGGCCTCCTCCCTTCTGTAGAGTGACTCCAATTGCTACCCAGAAGCCATGACACTGTCAGGTCCCAGGGAGGGTTCCTGTGGTCATAGGAAGGACGGGGAAAACCCACCCCTGATTTATGGAATGAGGTGAGAGGATTGCATGGACCAGCACTGGATGGAACCCAGACGGCTGCAGTCCAGATGGTGACTGGAAGGGAGTGGGTGGATGCAGACCAAAGTGGTCTTTATATTCTGGGACTGGCAGCAGTGCACAGGAATCTCAGTGACACAAGTTTGAAAGAGTTCTTTAAAGATTTTGAGCTCTTAGGAAATTTGTTTCAATGTCTGACTTCTGCAGTGAGAAGCACATTGGCAGCCCAGTTTTGGATAGATGTGGACATTCCCTACCCCAGAACAGAGGAAGCACTAACACATAGTCACTCATGGGAGGGCTGCCCTTCAGGAAGCTGGGTGGTCCTCACCCAAAGACAGTGTGCCAGGGTCCACACCCAGAGGAACACAACGTGATGAATCTTCATTTGATCCTTGTCACTTGGTTGCCTGGCTCTAAGGAGACAGGCTTCCATAATGACCTCTCCAACTTATTGGGTCCTGCTCCAATTGGAAAAAGGTCTTGAGCTGTCCCTTGCTAACATGGTAGTCACTCAGAGACCACTGTGCCTCAACTTGGGGAGCCACAACTCTATTAGCAGACATGGTAGCAGCTGCAGTTACTGTTTTTGTGCCAGGCTGGGTCCTGTCCTGTGTAACCCTGAGTGACATTTCAGGAAGCAGTCATGTTTAACTCACATGCAAGGAAACTGGGTCTTGGAGAGATGACGTGGGCATGTGGAACGCCCTGTAAGTAGCAGTGAGCTGGGAATAGGTCTGCATGACAAGGAAGTCTATAGAGATGGGCTAAATAGAACACACTGAGGACTAGGTAGCCAAAGTATCTATAGAGAGCCACATTTTGAAAGAAATGATTACCTCTTGGGGTTTTTGAGCAAGGTTTTGAAGAATACATAGGAGTACTTCTGATAGACAAGGGAGAAGAGAATTCAGCTCTGAAAGCTCAGCTCTCCAATGGACTCAAGAACAGTAATTAATCTAGTTTTTCCAGCCTATTGCTGGGTATAACAGTGAGGGTAACACTCCCCCCATCTTCCTATCACTCAGAGCCACCCTGCCAGGAGGCCTTTGAGGTAAACTGATTTGGCCTGGTGAACAGTTTAGATTGAAGGAGTGAGAAGCAGGGAAGAGCCAATGGCTCAACTTCTGGTTTTACCGCGTAGCCAGAGATTCACAAATACACATGCACACACATAGGCACACCAATACATGTGTGCACTGCACGTGCATACATATATACATAAGTCGCACACTCACTGTATATACCACACATAAGCATGCGCCAGGTGTAGTGCTACATGCACACACATTACACACATGTGCACACATGCAGGGGAGGTGTAAATATGTAAGTTGAGGCTCAGCCCTCCTGAGTGGGTCGGAGGCACCAGCCCCATGCCCTGTTGAATGTGGTTTTGGCCCATGTCACAAGCCTGAGATCCTTCATGCAGGAGGCTGCTTGAACCAAAGATGATGGGAAGGTTCAGATGCTCCGCGATGGAAGGCAGGCAGGACGGAGAGTGGGACCAGGAAAGGCATTGGCACTGTGCAGAGGAGTCAGGAGGGGAGAGGTGGGAAGAAGTGAGAGGGGAGAGAGGCCAGGAGGTCACAGGAGGGGCTTTGGGGGCATGGAGGGCAGCAGCAGCAGCACACACAGAGCTGCGGAGGAGGATGCTGGCTGCGTAAAGTGGCTGACCCGCCAGTGCAGAAGACTGCTGCGATTCTTCTTGGGAAGAATGCCCTGCATTGAGCCAGTGTGTGAGTACAGTTGAGAGTGTGTTTCTGTGTGTTTAGCCTCTCAGTAAATTGTTCAAAATGTTAAAGTTTATGCACTGATACCATCAGGGAAATCCAGGGTTGGTCCAGGATTTAGGCATCCAGTGCCCATTCTATGCCAGGTACTGCTCTGGTCGATGCATTGGGAAGAACCTACAATGGCATCCTTCCCGTGGAGCTGCTGATTGCTGGGAGACAGACTTTCCGTGCACATTGGGCAGGACAAGGGCAAAAAAGACATCAGTTGTCATGCGGCAGTTCAGCAGGAGCGGGGGCTGGGTGGCTTATGGGGGACAGGGGACACTGATAAGGAAACAGTGCACCACACTTAAAGTAGGTGAGTCTAGTAATCATTTCTTTATTGGGTTTTTTTGAGACAGGGTCCTATTATGTAGTTAAGGTTGACCTTGAATTTGTTATGTAGCCCAGGCTTGTCTCAAACTCGTGGTGATTCTCCTGTCTTGGTCTCAGGAGGGCTGAGATAGATGAGCGCCACCATGCCCAACTGAGTCTAGTAATGTGAACACCACAGAAATCCATTCTCTTATAGTTCTAGAGGCCAGAGGCCAAACCCAAGGTACGAATGTGGCCTCAAAAGGTTACAGGACAGGACCTTGCCACGCCTCTCCAAGCTTTGGAAGCCCTAGGTGCTCCTTGGTTTATGGTTGCCACAAACCAAGTCCCACATGTCTCCATGTGGCTGCCTCCCTTGGGGCCTCATTAGTTGCTTTTCTTTGGGGTTCACCAGCCATATTGGATGAGGGCTATGAGAATGGCCTGTTCCCGGAGGACTTCTGCAAAAACCCTCCTTCCAAATAAGATCATAGTCAGAACATTAACACATCTCTTTTGTGACCCAGTTCAATAAGAAGTCACTCACTGAGCTTGATGAACCACCTTCAGGCAGAAGGTCCACACTTGCCGAGGTCCAAGATGCATACAAGCCACAGAGAGGCCATGGGGATTAGCATTAGAGTTAGGGTTTGTCCATTAGAGATGAGGGGAGATAGCTGGGGTGAAGGGTTGTAGAACACTCTCAGGCTTCTGCGACAGTTGGATAATGAGACATCCATGATCCATAATGAGCCTGATGTGAACACGCAGGAGCGAGAGACAAGCGCCTCCTGTCCTCTTGCTCTTGCTTTGCTCCTTTCTTTGACTTGCACATTATGTCAGCCATCGCTCAACTCTGCACTACAGCAGCAAGGAAAATCGGATGCTTGTATTTTGAATTTATAAATTTTACTGCAGAGATTGTTTGATATTTTAAAACAAATAATTCAGATATGATAATAGCCAAGGAAAGGCTGTCCAATATCTTAGAATTCTTAACACAGACATAGTCAGTTATCTTATATACAATCTTAGAGCTGAAGAGGTGGGAAGGAACAAATCCAAATTAATATCTAAGTCCCTGTAACATCTCCCAGCCCAGTCACTGGTTGATTTGTAATCTTTTCCACATCTGTTTTCACTTTCTCATTTGGAAATAGATGAGTTAATATTTGAATTTATGGAGTGACCCAGTCATATCTGTTTATTAACACAAAGTATTGTGCTCTGTTGGAAAGGCCTCTTGTCCCTCTCGTGATGTCCTCCCATTCGCCACCCAACAAGTGCTCATGTTCTGTGTGTCATCTTGGTGCAGAGCTCTAGGGGTATGAAACAGAATAAAATGTTCCTACTTCAAGGTATCATAGCCTAGATGAGATGCAAAGCAGGCGGTGGGAATTTAAGTCCCTATTGAGACTATCGCAGGCATGCTGGGGGAACAGGAAGACCAGCTATGAGGAGGATGGTGGAGCTGTAAGCAAAAGAAATGGTGAGGTTTAAGGCAAAGAGAGCATGCTAGAGAGGAGTGGTGAGGTGTCTGGTAATTGTGAAAAGAGTTTCCAGATTTTGATTGCTTGGGCTGGGACAGGGCCACTAAAGAGGCTGGAAGAGTACTTCGCAGACGCTGCATGCACATGAATTGTCTGGGATCTCAGACCTCAGTCTGTATTGCAGTTCTAGGTCTGCATTTCTAGTGAGCATGGACATAAAGGGCAGCGAACTCAGAACAGCAGTGCTCTCGGTGTTGAAGTGATACAAGGGCTAGGAAGTCACACAAGCAGCCAGTGTGACTGTGCATGAGAACTAGAGGAAGGGATTTCAGTAATTTGTCTGCCCCAAAGCAGAGATAGGAGTGGTGTCAAATCAAGGTTTTAGGGTTGGGGATTTAGCTCAGTTGTCAAGATCTTGCCTGGTAAGTGTGAGGTCGTGAGTTCAAGCCTGAGCACAAAAAAAAAAAAAAAAAAAAAAAATCAAGGTTTTGACACTGTCATCAGAAGTCACAGGTGAGGGAGGCAGCTGTGGGATGCATGCCAAGTGATAGGGGTTCATCTGTGGTTCTTTCCCAAATCTCTCTGTCAGAATAAGCCTAGACTCATAGAAATTGACTTGAGAAGAATTAGAAAATCCAAACTTAAAGCTCTTGTGGAGTGAAACCATTGGTGCTTGGTGCCATACTCAGGGAGTAAAGAGTTAAGGATGTCTGTCAATACTTCTAACCTCACACATTTCCTTTCTTTAGTCTAGAAAATTTCTAAAAACCCAACAGTCCCCTGGGGCTACTCTGGAGGGAAGGGCTCTATGCAGATCTAGAAAACTACCTAGGATGGCGTGTGAGGGAGACCGAGGGACAAAGGACAAAATCCCCTTGCCCCTAGCAGAACATCCTCCCCCTGATCCAGCTCCATGGCCCTCTTTTCTTCCATGGCCAGACAGAGAGCTGCCTCTCCATGTGACCAGCTCTCTCCCCATGTCACTGTGCCTGTGCTTGGGCGGTATCCCACTAGGCTCTGACATGACTCTATTGCCTCTGGCTGTGTGACCGTGAGAAACCATTCAACTTCTCTGGGCCTCAGTTGGAAAATAAGAGTACTGTAATAATACTTCCTCCCTCATAGAATATCTGAGACCATGAAACCATACTGGGGCTTAGAAGACATTTTTTCTGCTATTAGAAACTGATTTCTAAGACTGTAAGGATCCTCACAGCATTTCTGAATTTCAAGTGACACTGAACACACTGGTGAGTTTCTGGAATGTCACATGGATCTTTTGTGTCTTATAAGCATCCTCAGTGAAATCCAGAAGGATCCATGTGTCCCCTACAACCATGACATACTCTGAGAGCATTTTCCAATTTGGAGCACAAGGCAAGGCAATTGTTCCAAGTGAATCTGCCTCATAAGAGAATTTATGAAGAGAAAAACTGAATTCTGTCTTTCTGAGCAGCGTGTGTTAGGGAGCCAGAGTTCCAAAGTCACCAACCACCATCAACTAAGGACAGGAGCTGCTGCCGATCTCATGTTTCATCGACACTTGTTCCAGTCAGCTTGGTACTTTAGGTTAAATGTCTAATTTGGTGGATTTACATTTGGGATCTGATTTACAAAACATGCAACATTCATAAGTGACTCTTTACAGTGACTCTTGGAGCATGTCCTGTTATTTTAAATGTTTGTAAAGACTTCTGAGGTTTGTCTGTTTGTTCTATTAGCTCTGGATATCATTTTTGACGCAAAGCACCCCAAGTATAGTGTTTGTCATTTAGGAAAAACATTCTTTTCTACATAGGTTTGCTTTGTAACAAGGATTTCATTGACAACTCACAGGGAAAATGAAGCTGACCTGCTGGAAACAGCTAATGTTTTTTGCCAACTTCTGGAAGCAAGGCAAAGAAGAATATATTCAAAGGGCTTCTCTTTCTTTTCTCGTAAAGGTAAGGAAAGTTCAGGTCCTAGAAAGAGATTCTAATTGTTAAGATCTGAAACATTCCTCAAAAGTCTCCTGTATTCAGAGGTTAGAACTTTTGAAAGGTGATTGGATCACAGGCGCCATACCCATCAGTTATCATTCATGGATGAGCTTGTGACTGACTGCGGTCGGGAGGTGGGGCCTGGCTAGAAGTGGGTCATTGGGGTGTAACCTGTAAGGGTATATTCTTGTTCCTAGCTCCTCCCTTCCCGTTCTGCTTCTTGGGTGCTATGGATTGAGCAACTTTCCTCCACCATGCTGTGTCTGTCTTGGATCTGGTCGACCATGCATGGACTGAAGGTTCTGAACTACAAATCAAAATAAACCTCTCTATTTTAAGTTGTAGGTGTGAAGTATTTTGCCCCAGTGACAGTAACTAAAGTAACTAATGCAGGGAAAAAGGACGTAAAACTGAAGAGCAGAAACAGAAGCATGGAGTTTAGACAAATAAACTGCATTATCCAGGCAGCAGATTACCTTAACTATTATCAAGAAGGGTGTAGAAGGGCCACCTGGGAGCACAATGCTCTAACGTGACTTGAGGTGGCCCTTTCCCACCTTACTGGTGCTCTCACTGGAGAGCACTGGTGGTGCAGGAGCCTTAGATGGAAGTTGGCAGATCTGCTTCTTCAGTACTCACTGGCAGGCAGGTGGCTCCTAGAAAAATTGTAGGCTCTGATCTATTATTTACCAAAAGCACCAGAAAAAAAGTCAATCATGTGAACTTCCCTTAGCAGTTTCCCCTCCTGGCGGGCACAAACACCAAGCAAGTGCTGTGTGAAGAACTATTTTACCTGACACAGGCAGTAACTGCTTCCCCTCTGAGCCCTGGAGCCAGGCAAGGAATTAGGGGAACCAGTGCCCAAGGGCTTGCCCAGGACAGCCCTTGGGAAGTGTGCGGTTAACCCTTGGTCTCAGTGTAGAGAACAGGCTAGGGGTTACTCCAGGCTGGTCTTGCACCTGAATTGAGAAATTCCTGCTCTGACATTTTTCTGTATCCTTTCAGGAGTTGAGGTTTTATAGAAAAGAGACACTAGAAAAGGAGTTGGCATTTACAGGTTACTATATTTCAATTACAGTGCCGCTTATGTGTCTCTGTTGAAAAGGAGTAACCTAAGCGTCTCTACCTAAAAGCTTGCCTCAGCTGCCAAATAATTGCACAGTAACATAAATGCATACAGACTTGTATGGTCATATTTTGCACTCGAAGGAAATTTTCTTTCTTGCCAAAGAAAGTACTCAATATAGTTCTAAAACCAGGCTTCAAGCATTTAATAGTGGCCTCAGAAGATGAACTTCCTTATTTAGAATCCTACATTTAACAGTGGAACCACCAAATCTGTGACCCTATTGTGACCCTCTATGGCAGTAACATGCCAGATTCTTGAGACAGACTGAATAGCTTATTTAAGCATATTCGGCATATTATCTCACCTATCACACACTCAATAATTGTCTGAAAAATACATTTATCTAGATTGTTTCCATCCAACCACCTGCCCATCCATCCATTTGTCCATCTATATATCTTCTGCCTTACTCCAAGAAAAAACAAGGCAGACAATTGATATTACCAGAATTATTTGGCTAGTTGTCGAATAGGGAAAGGAGATACGATAGGGGACAAAATGGAAAGAGATAAGAAGCAGGGAAAAGGATAAAGATTAACAAAGACAATATGAAGAGAAATGAATTTATTATAGATGGCTTTGTTAGAAACATTGCACTATTTTGAACAGCCGTAGAAACAATGAAGGATCAAACTGTCCAAAAGGCAGTTCTTCACATTTCAAGAAGCAAAGCTTCTCTAATGATAAAGAAGACAACTATTGGATATTAAAAACAATAGAAACAACACTGATCTAGAACCTTCTGATATCCATGCTGCTGCTCTGGAGCTAAGGGAATATGAGCCCAGAGCTTCTGAGAAAGTGATGATAAACTGCTTAAGAAGACAGCAAAACAGACCTAGAGCTGAGGAGGAAGCTACATCCTGGGACATAACCTGAGCTGCTGGATTTGAGTGCACCCAGAATCTCAGTTACAGGAGCTGAGATATCCTACCCTTTCTGTTACAGTCGATTAAGCTGGGAGCCAGCTTTTAGCAACCAGCAGCCCTGGTCATGGTGCCCCACTCTTAGGCCAGCAGGGATGGAGGAAGAAGTCTGCAGTACCCACTTGATGCTTTGGTTCAGATCTTTGGAGGTTAAGCCAGGTCTGCCAGGCATTTAGAGATGTTTCCTTGGTTCTTCTCTTAGTCAGGCTCCCACAGCAGGAATGTACCCATGTGAGGACCTGAAAATCTCCCAGCAAGAGCTCTTCCACCATCAGAGATATGTGTTATGTCTTCCAGTTGTTGATTTTTCTGGAAGTATCATTTGGTGTCTAAAGTGAAACCAATTATTTTGCAGCCATTTTTACCTCATCTACCTAGGGTAAAAATGTCAGAGATTCAAAACAAAATCACATGCAATACATACACATGCATGTGTACACACACACATGTATGTGACTTTTTCACATGTATCATAACCTTAGGAATCAAGAAATGTATCATAGCCTTAGGAGGCAGGAAATGTTTGACAGTTTGGAAGATCCATCCATATGAAAATGATTTTTCTGGTGTCCTCTGAATTCTGTGAGCAAGAGTAAAAATAACCACCCCACCCCACCTCATTGGAAAGTTTTGTTTTATTTTCAAAGTCAAGATATCATGGATTCTGTGTTCTTTATTTTAGTTATAGTGATTCAAGCAGGAATGAGGCACTGATTCTGTAAATAATAGAAATCTTATTTTTCACTTTCTTTTTTTAACAGGTGGTCTAAATTCTCTGAAAAATGCCTTCCTGGAATCTTTTTGAAATATAGCATGAACATTTGTTTTTTCAGTGTTCTAGGTATTGTGTTAGCTACCTAGGATTCAAACGAAAAGGTTACTACTTTCTCTGTTTTCAAGGGGATAGTTACTTAATAGAATAAAAGGAAGAAGCATTTGGCAGACAGAATGTAGCTTCAGAGTAAAGTGATAAATGCCTGAATACAGGAGAGACACAGAGCTGCAGGAGGAGAGAGCAGAGGGTGACCAACAATCCTAAGACTTCCCAAGCCAGTCAAGCTGACAGACAAGACTGAAGGTGGCCTTTCAGGAAGAACAGTATCTTGCCAATGCTACCAGGTTGTACATGTCAGTAATACCCATGCCAGGGATCAGCTTGCTTAGCCTTTGTGTCCTTTGGTGACACTGGGCATTATGAAACCATGTCATCAAGGTGGCCTTCATTCTAGTCAGCACAATCCTCACTCCACTTCAAGACAGGTCTGGAAAGCAGGATGTTAATTTGGTATCACTTGCATCTCTGTTTACTGTACACAGTGGAAATGAGATGATGGAGGTGAACTGCAGGTGTCTGACTGGAGAATAGAGCAAAGGGGAAGAGCTCTTCTGAGGCTGGGGAAAGTGTGCCCAAATGTGCCCATTTCACAGCAATGCCAGTGTAGGTGCACGTTGGCTTTTAAGATCACACTGCTAAAAATGCATAATAATAATTCACAACACCTTAGTACTACTCACAGATTCTCCATTTTGTGTAGTATTTCCATGTTTTAAATCATGTCTCTTAATAGGATCATTGTAAAATGATATATGTTTCATACTTTGTGTTTATAAATGTACATCTTTGCTTTTTGTGATGCTTATGAATATTGCATTTGAAACATGTTTAAGAGGAGCATTACTCAGTGGTAGAGCACTTGCTTAAAATGTACTAGCCCTTGGATTCTATCCCAAGCACTTAAAAGCAAAACAAAACTGAAATGACCTCAGGTGAAAAATACACTGATACATGTTTAGGATTGTAAAAGTAACCATGAGAATTCTACACAGTAATTTTTTAATGCCAACATTGGTGCCTGGCTGGGGCATACTGTGAAGGCCCTTGCATGACCATCCTGCTTTGGCACCCATCATTCCTGGCACAGAGGTGGGCAGGCTTCTCCTCCTGGCGTGCAAGACCAAGGCTCAGCCAACGGAAGACAGACAAGGGTCCTCACACTGAGTGTGGGAGTAGGCTGATCCTGTACTGTGGGCTGAGATGGTGCCTGGTTTTGGAGAAAAACAACCTGAGATTCTGGGTTATTTCAGTTGCCTCCTGGAAGTGTCGACTGTTTGGTCAGATGCTGGACTGTGTACCTGTCTGTCCCAGGCTGGGGTGGGGTCAGTCTTCCAAAGATAAGGGCTCTGAGCTCAGGACTGCTCCCAAAAGAAAAAAGGGCATTTGAGGCTTGGGACAGCAGAGTGGCAAAGTCCTATAGGGTATGAATTTCCCATACCCACAGGCCACCTGCACACAGTCTGCTGCATGGCACAGGGAGGCAAAGTGTGAAATAAAACCAAAATAATTCCCTGTACAACACTGCCACAATCTCCTATTTTATTTTTCTCGTGAATAGAGTAAGCAAGTGAGAAATAAATCTCCTTGATCTATCAAATGTGTCTGTTTCCTGCCATCACAGGGCAGACACTGGCAGTTCCAGCAACTCTCCAGGGCCCAGGGACAGGCAGTAGTCACTGCTCTCAGATACCAAGGGACATCATCACCACCTTCATACACAGCCTCCTCTCCCAGAAATCAGCAAATAGAGACAAGCTGCCATCTATACAGTGTCAATAAAAGGAGAAACATGCTTACCCTTTTTCATTTTCTCACTCATCTTTACCCCTTGATCCATCACCTTCCCCTTTTGCCCAAACCATCTGGGTTTCCAAGGAGCATACTGGCTCATAGAAGACTCTCCCCTCATGAGTCCCCTTCAGGGCTACAGAGCTATGGAAATTCCCAGTGATAGAGAAGGAGGAGAAAAAGTAGACTAAGGGACACAGAGAATCCCACAGGAAAAGAGGACAATAGAGAAAAACTGTCAGCAAAGATGAATTTGAGAAGTGAGCAATGGAATATCATGGAAAGTGAGGAGCTGGGCAGGGCTGAATGTGTCCCCAAATCAATGCCCAGCAGGAGCCGTGGCTACTGGGACTTCTGTGGGAACAGAATACTAGCAGTTGTGGTAGCACAGTTTAGCTGTCCTGAAGTGAGGCCTGCAGCCCACCAGGATTGGGGGCACAGAAGAGGAAATGACTTGGGGAGATACCACATGACACCCAGGCAAAGCTCTATGGACAGCAGAGAGGATTCTTGCCTGGTACCTTTGAAGGGATGTGGCCCTGAGATTGGGTCAGGAATGTGCAGAAGAGCATGGGGGAAGAGCATTTCTGAGGTTTGCAAAGTTTGCTAAGTTTCTACTGCTCCGCCTTCAATGTGGGGACAAAAGTGCTCTCAGTAGATGTATTGGTTACTTTTCTCATTGAAAAACAAAATACTCAGCAACCAAAGTTAAAAGATGAAAGGTTTATTTGGTTCACACTTTGTAGAGGTTTCAGCCCATGATTGACTGGTTCCAAGGCAAGGTAGTACATAGCAGAGGGGCAACAGTTCATAGGGGTGGAAGACAGTAAAAGCAACAAGGGAGAGAGGAGAAGCCAAGGCTCTTTCTGTCCCTTATATTGTGTACAGGCCACACGCCCTACGGTGGGTATAGTTTTCACACCCTTAACCCCAGAATTGGACCATGAACCAGTAACAAACTCTAGATTCAGCCACCTCTGAAAATCCTACCCTCCATGACTAAATGAGGCTTTAGGAGAAAATCCAGACACAGATCATAATAGTAAACAAATAGAGCAAACAGTGAAGGACGTTCACCCAGCTGGGTGACAGCTATGTGGCCCATGTTCAGTAGACATCCATGCAATGTCAGTGAAGAAGGTGGCTGTTCAATGACGAAACCCACAGAGCACATCACGGAGAGAAGTGTCCTGTGGAAAAGGCAGGTTGCACTCCAAGTGCTGGCCTGGAGCTGTGGACTAAGATGTCAGGTTGGAGTTCAGAGTTCTTTCACGCAGTGCAAATACTTTGAGAGATTTCTGAGGTTATAGGGATATGTTTCTGAGAACTTTCTCCACCCAGTACCTTGGGCCTGGCCACCTCACTCTTCTCCATGAACAGAAAAGGGTTGGGTGTTTGCTGTGTGGCTGTACTTCATACCCAGGGCAAAAAGACAAGTGAGGTTCCTGTCTAAAGGGAAACTATAATTCTAACAGAAGAAAATCTCTCTAAACAAGTAAGTAAATGAAAAGGATCATTTCACTTAATGATGATACTAAAAGAAAAGGAAACAAAGTGGTAGAGATGACTTCCAAGAGGAGGAAGAGAGCTAGGGAAAAAAGTGAACCAAGAAAGGGCTATTGGACGGGCAATATTTGAGCTGAGACCCAAATAACAAGAAGAAACAGCCATGCGATGAAGAAGGTATGTGCTCCAGAAAGAAGGGGCTCAGGTAACAGCCCTTGGGTCAGCAGAGTGGAGGAGAGAATGAGGAGCAGTGTGGCCAGACTAGAACGGGAGTGAGGGAGATTAGATCAGCTTGTAGGTGAAGACCCTTTACTCTCCTGGTTGTTGATGGGCCCAGGGCAATGCCATTAGCTGGCCAGAGGTCTGCTATATTCTCGCAGAGGGGAAGGGGGCACCTGCCTGCAGCCTGGTGCTCAGCAGGGTGGGGCCCCATAGGAAAGTCTGCGCTCCGAGAGTCACAGACTTTTTTGCTACAGCATCCTGTGTATGCCTGACGCCCCGGCCTGACACACACATGCACCCAGGGATGGTGGCTCCCACCCCATGCCTGTGAGGCCTTCTATCTCCATGTCCTATGCTCTGGAGCCTCCCTGAGCCTCTACGGTACACAGGGCCCTGCCTCCTTCTGCTCACCAGACGCCTGCTACTCAGGGATTTTTCTTCTGTGGAATAAAACTTTTTCTTCAATTTGGAAAGTTCAAGAAAATCTGGAGCTGGGTCTATCTATGTCTAACTCTCCAGGTGGTACCTTGCTCAGGAAAGTAGGAAATTCCTAAAAGTAGTAATAGGTTTTATATAAGAAAGATGTCATAAAGATGGCTACCTTGCCAGTGCAGAGCAGAGTGCCTGACACGTGGAGCATTGCAGGGGTGCCTGGAAGGTTTAGGAAAGGGCAGATGCATTCCCAGGAAGCCCACACAGTTCTCCATCATCTGGCAGATTCACCCTACCTGTCCTCTGCCTGGGCCCTGGCAAAGCCAGCCCTGCAATAACAGCAGGTCCCGTTAGTAGATGCTGGCCCCAGTTGTGACATACTCATGAGAAAAGAAGACCCTGTCAGCTAAAAACTGATACTATTTTCCTGCTGGCAAACACCAACAACCAGAAGACATCCGTTACCTACCTCCAGTTATTGGTTCCTCTATGATCCCTCTGCTTAGAACTCCTGGGAAAAGCAACTCCTTCATTTCTGTGTTAGTTGCATGAGGCTCTGATGACTTCACTGAAGATTCGCTGCTTCCCTAAGTACCCAAAGCTTTGCTACCCAGGGCTGCAGAAGCAGAGGAGGGGGATATGTCAAACCCTTTGCACCTGGGAGGAGTGAGAAGCACTGTGCCTCTCTCAGGAGGGTTCTTAGCCAAGGTCCTCAACCAAAATCCTGAACAGCAGCTTTTGCAAGCTGTCTGGGATGAGAGGACACTTCCCATGGGATTTTAAGAAGGTAATTTCTGCTTGCTCCCAAAACATTTCCTATAGGTGCATAACATCTTGTGTTAGGTAATTGATACATTCCCCAAAGTTGCAAATCCAGGGCTTGAAAATTTATTGTTTATATTCAATGTTCAGTGTGAACAATTTCGAAGTCTCACAAGCAGAGTTCTATAAAGTTACAATTGATGGACATTTACAGAAGGAATTTTTCCAACACTTCCGTGACCTGCTTTCTTTGAGTTCCAAATACTTTCTCCAATGCTTAGTAGTTAATCATTACTGGGAATTCTGACAAGAATGTAACTTTCCTCTTCAAATTCTGTTTTCATGTACAGACCCGTCCCACCTGAATGTGCTACACGGTCCCCCCAGTGAATGACCAGTCCACTCAGCTGGCTCATATCTCCTGGAGTGGTTACAGTCAGACTAGTCTAGTAGACTCTCACGGGAAATTGATTTCAGTTGAATAATAGCAAATGGCGGCAAGAAAGTGAAACCAATCCTCCGATTTCATCTTTGAAGTAAATCATAAACATCTTTTAAAATCAAGATAATCATTCTTCTAGAAATGCTTTCACTTGTAGGTGGCTTTGATAACAGTATTTACTTTAAACTCAAGATCACATGTGATTTATGATTATCACAAAAGAGATGTAGTTAGGAAAGAGCTATAGGAAAATGATCTGTTTACTTAAGCCCAAAGAGTTGGCTTTATTAAAAGGAAATATAATGGTCTCAGAGTTTGCTCATGGATATGTCTGGCTCACCACTGTTATACTGTAGGTCTTATGCTGTGACTATCAGTAGATTCGGACTGAATAAATGAGTGATTCTTCTCCAAGAAATGGACCAGAAATTTCAGCCAGCATTACACAGGTCAAACACAACAGAGTGGATCATTCTAACAAGTCAGTATGGATGGGATTGTGCCTTTAACTCTATTTCAACATTTTGGGGAAGGAGATGTAGTAATAACCATACAAACTCGAAACCTGAGCAGTCTGACTTGGTATCTGACAAGCTAGATCTTGGTGGTTTGGGCTGAGGTGGTCTAATACTTCTCCACCCATGGTGTGGGTGTCAAAGGGTTGTTTCTTACTTTAGCTGTGTAAGATGTGAAACAAAATAATTCTGAGTTCCTTGTGGGTGTGACATTTTTCCTAAACAGATTGAATCTTAAATTTAGATGTCGTTACAGAATAACATGGGGGAGGAAGTAGCAGTGTTGCCTGAAATTACTTAAGTCTAAGACCAAGTGCACAGAATAATGAATTATTGTGCATCAAGCAACACTATTTATCAATGGGCTGGATTGTAAGCACACATCTAGGGAGTATGTGTAGGCGGTATAAAGAACTCAAGATGGAAATAAATCCTTCGAGAAGAGGAACGCACCCAACATAAGCAACCACAGAGTCAGTTATGTACCTCATTTTTCTGGCCAAGCACACTGGAGGCAGAAAGGCCCTAGACTTTTGGAAGGCTCTCTCTAATAGGGGTTCTAAACCCAAAGGCAGAAAAAAAGAAGCTATTTCAAGAATAATTTGGAGAGCAAAAGCATTTGCATGAAATGCCTAACACTTGAAAATAAAAAATTAAATAAGTGTATGGGGTTAATTTGTTGCATTGTGCTATTCAGACAAAACCTGGAATCATTTTCAAGAGAAGCAGTTGGGGTTTCCATACTTATGAGGTGCCTCGAAGAGTGGGAGGCGCTGGAAATTGAATGACAGAAGCTAGAGTTATTCTATTATGCAATGATAGTGATAATTATTGTGACAGTTAGCATTTATTAAATTCGGTGGTTCAGGCATTTTCCCATGCATTCATTCATTTCATCTTCAGAGTAATCTTGCAAAATAGGTTAAAATTTGTATTCATATTATTTAATTAATTAATTAACTTTTTTTTACTGGATTACATATGAACATGACACAATATTTGAAAAGAACAGAAGCAATTTCAGTGAGCAAGTGTGGGGATACCACTGCATCCCTTCTTCCCCCCGGATCAGCAGCTGCTAGTGATGCTTTAATGCACTTCTTTCCGGATGTAATATCTTATAAGAAATGTATATAAATACTAACAGACTCTCCCCTTTTTTTCTACTTTGTATTTAATGATATGTCTTTCATTTGTACCAAATAGCACTCCATACCTTGGAGATTGGTCCAGGTCTGGACATATGGACCTACTTCATTTATTTTAATGGTTGCATAGATTTCCTTATATAAATGAGGCATAATTTATTCTGACTCATTTATATAATAAAAGGCTCTTGGACTGTTGCCGGTCCTCTGCTTCTAAAACTACTTCAGTGGAGAATCATGATTTCACACATGTGAGTTGGCCAGCTTTGCAAAACAGGTCCTGCAACTCCCAAGACCTGAGGCAAGAGCCTTCCTTTCTCAGTTCCACTCTAGAATGAGGGTAGGATTTCTGCACAGGCATCAGCCAAAGCAATGCAGGCTAGAAACAGGAGCAGCTGTCTTTTCTTAGGTCAGGCTTTATGACAATTTGTAAAAATATAAAACATTATCTTCTTTTCACTAATTTTTGGCAATATAATTTTTAATGTACTTTTTATGCTATTATTAATGGTCTTATATAGAGAATATTTAATTTCTCAGTTTTAATTTATAAAATTGTAAGTATCAATGGATAGAGAGGCAAAAGCCCTTTGGGGTCCTCAGTAATTTTGAGGGTGTTCAGTGCTCCTGAAACTAGGAAGTTTGAAAGTTGCTGCCATGGTTGACAATACTAGAGATAGAACAGGTAGGTAAAAGTGATGACGTGCATTTGTAGCTTGAAAGGGTCAAGTGTCTTTTCTTGTAACTTCTTTCAGATGTGTTCCTCCCAGCACTGGATAAGAGACCCATTTCTTCTTGAAAAATAGCAGTAGTGTTGATCAGTTTGCTAACCTGATATAGTTGAAAATAATTCTTCACTGTAGTTTAATTTTGCATTTCTCTCACTTTGCATCAGCTTGAATATATGCTGATATAATTGAGAGTCCATGATGTTTTCTTTATAGAAAACTCTATGTACATATTGTTTCCCACTTGCCACTTTATTATTTGCTGACTTACTGATTTCTGGGTGTTCGCTATCTGTAGCCTATCGCCTGCAAATTCTCTGCAAACTCCTCCTGGGTTGGCTCTGTTCCTCGACCTCTTATCCTGTTTGCTATTTTCTGTGACTGGTCAAAGAATTTCTGGCTATTCGAACTCTAATTGATCTGGCTGCCTTGCTGAAACTGGAGTACAGTCCCAAGGGAGAGTTTAATAAAAACTCAACGCTAAGGGAGAAGCTCAAGTTTTGTAAGGGAGGAGCTATAGAAACTCTGAAATTTCATAGCATAACTCAGAGAACAGCCGCAGATCTCAGGGCAGCACAGCCAAGACGGCTTAGGGGCCACCACTGGTTTACACACACGCCTCCTGTGCAGATGGTTTGGTTCATACTACTAAGTAAAGAGCATCAGTGACCGACTGAGCAAGACAACTTCAAGGGGCAAGACAACCCTCTGAAAATTAAAAGTAGAATGTGGAATCTTGAGTAAACCTGATAGTTTTATGTTATACATGAAAAACAAAAAAACTGGAGTCAGAAAGATAATTAACATTGCCCAAGAATACCAAGATAAAAGACTAGAATCAAATTTTTAGTCTATTCTTTCTACCATTACATGCCTAGAAAGCGTATTTGTTAGGGACTTTAAAGGCACTGTTACAAATTCCTGTGAGAGATGTGCTTATGCCTCGTCATTTGCATTGTTCCTTATCAATCCTTTTTTGCCTTCTCAGTTGCTTTCAGCAATATTGTCTCACACTGAGGCAGCCAGCTGACTTCTCAAAGGGCCTGAGGATATTGGATTTTTTTTAACAGGGATGTGTGGCTTTCAGAGAGGAGGACAGCTGGCAAATAGCTGACAAAGGGCCACCATGGGCAATTCTAGGTGATTCATCCACCAAGAGTGGTACTTTTTCTTTTTCGGTTTGACATCTTTAGTATAGTAATGTGTCTTGCAATCAGTTACAGTCACAGTTGGCCAATGACTATGACATGGTTTTGGCAGCACAGGCAGGAATCTACATGGTAATGAAATTGAGGATGAGTTAGGTGGTGCCAGTTTCAGCAGCACGTGTACTAAAACTGAAAGGACACTAAGAAAATCAGCACAGCCCCTGTGCAGGAATGACAAACAAATTCATGAAGCATTTTGTATTTTTGGAAATAAAGGGCATCCAAATAGTAGAACTGGAAGTCATATTATCATTGTTTGCAGATGACGTGATCCTGTATCTGGAACACCCTAAAAGGCTTCCTCACAAAAACTAACAAAACTAATGAAGTCACCAGGCTCTTAGTATGATACACAGCTAAGTTAGATAAAAATATTATAGGGAGCCAGACAGGGCTAGGCCCTCAAGGGAACCAGTGCAGAGGATAAAAAACAGTGTAATCCTGGCTGAAGGAGCATCCATTGAAGGCCAGTCCTCAAGATAAAAACAGAATGACTAGGCCTGCATGTCTCCCCCAGAAATAACCAATATATCATGATTGATATTACCTGGTCCAGTAAAGTCTAGATAGACATCAGTCACCCAAGTAGGTAGCCAGGACCTCCCAATTTATCCCTTCCTAAAAAAGGTCTTTGTTCTTTCTGTGTACACTTGCTATGTGACCTGCTTCCCCATCACTTCCTAAATGGCTATACTTATAATCTTATTGGTTGATCACAGTTTTAACCATGTTGTGCCCACCTCATGATTTTGTACTTTTCTTGTTATTTTGCTCTATAAATCTGCCTTTAAGAAGTGGGCTCATTAGCAACCCATTTTTGAGTTCCCTCCTATCTCTCAGGACCTATCTCTCTCAATAAATATTTCCCATCCTTAACCTCTCTTGTTTCTTAGAATTCATTTTTCAATTTTGGGGAGCATGATCTCTGTGTATCTGACATTTAGTAAGTTTATTTCCCCTATATCACTAGGACATGAACTCAACATGAAAATCAGTAGCATTTCTGTATTGTAGTAGCAATTTATCTGAATAAGAAATCAAGAAAGCAATCCCATTTATAATAACTATTGAAAGAAAATTCTCTAAGAAAAAATTTGTCTGAAGATGTGAAAGATCTTTACAATAAGAAACTGAAATACAAGAAACTAAAAAGACTTCACCCAATGAAGATCCTCATGGTCATAGACTGAATAAATATTATTCAAATGTCCATACTTCCCAAAGCAGTTTGCAAATTCAATGTAATCTTTATCAAAATACTAGTGACATTCTTTACAGAACCAGAAGAAGATAATCCTAATTTTTTTTCAATACTGGGAATTGAATTGAGTTACATTCACAGTCCTTTTTATTTTTTATTTTGAGACAAGGTCTTGTTAGGTCACTAAGTTGTTAAGGCTGGGCTTGAATTTGAGATTCTCTTTCTTCAGGCTCCCAGAGCTGCGACTATAGATGCGCAGCTCTACAACCACCTTTACCCTGAAATTCTTATGGAATCATAAGATGAAGCAAAATCCAAATAATCAAAGTGATCTTGGGAGTGAGGGGAAGCAAAGCAGAAGGCATGTCAGAACTGGACTTCATGGTATGCTATAATGCTATTGTAACCAATGCCTGATGCTACCAGACACACGGATTAATGGAACAGAGTGGAGAACCTAGAAGTGATCTTTGATGAAGGGGCTAAGAACACACTTAGAGAAGGCGGTCTCTTTATTAAAGGACACTGGGAAAACTGGATACCACACACCGAAAGATGAGACTATACCGCTATCTGTTGCCAGTTATAAAAGTCACAAAATGGAGAAAGGAAACAAATATAAAATGTGAACTTATGAAGTTTCTAGAGGAAAACACAGGGAAAATGTTTTGAGGCATTGGAATAGATAAAAAACCTTTAGGCTCAGATCTCAAAAGCAAAAATAGACAAATAGAATTACACCAAACCAAAAAGTTTCTGCACTGCAACAAAACAACACACTGAAGAGACAGTTTATACAAGCTGAGAAAATATTTACAAACTCTATATTTCATAAGAAGTTGATATCCAGAATTATATGAAACTAAAGAAACTCAATAGCAAGAAAAAAATCTGTTTAAAAATAAACCAGAGATGTAAATAGATATTTCTTAGAACACATAAGAGTGGCCAACAGCAATAGATACATGAAAAAATGCTCAATATTGCTTGTCAGCAAAATGCAAAATAAACTGAGATATCATTTCACTCTAGTTAGAATGACTTTTTAAATTTTTTTGTCTTTGTTTCTGTTTTTTCAGTCTCACTATGTAGTTCAAGCTGGACTTGAACTTACTCTGTAGCCCAGGCTGGTCTCAAACTCACCCTCCCTGCCTCAGCCTCCTGAGTGCTGGGATTATAGACATGAGCTGCCATGCCTGGCAGAATGACTATTATTAAAAGGACTATAGGCAACAATTCTTATTAAAATACCAATGCCAGTAGGCATATAGAAAAATGGAAATATTTGTATATGGCTGGTGGGAATGTAAATTAGGATAGCTGCCATAGAAAAACAGTATGGAGATTCCTCAAAAACTAAAAATAGAACTGCAGCATGACTCAGCAATCCTACTACTGGGTATTTGCAAAGGAAATGAGATCTATGTGTCATTAAAGACAACTACACTCCTATTCATTGCTACACCAAGGACAATATCTAAGAAACAGAATCAACCTAAGTGTCTATCATCTGAGGAATAGAGAAAGAAAATGTGATAGTATTCAGTTGTAAGAAGTATAAAATCTGTCATTCTCAATAACATGAATGAACCTGGAGTTCGTTACGTTAAGTGTGGTCAATCAGGCACAGAAAGCAAGTACCACATAATCTCTTTATTAGTCATTTTTCTGTCACCGGGACACAATATTGGACACCCAAAATTCAAAGAAGAGGCTTCTTTTGGCTTACAGTTCAGACCAGTGTTTGGATGGGTCCAAGGCAGAAATGGCATAATGGACGGGAATGTGGAGGAAAGTGGATCAGCTTGTGGCAGCCAGAAACAGAGAGAGAAAGGAGCAGGGTGACTCACCCTTTCAGGTCATGCCTGCCTCCTAAGAGGGCTTTCAGTTATGAACTCACCAGGGGACTAATCCACTGGGAAGTGCAGTGACCCCATGATCCCATCACCTTCCAAAAGCCTCATCTCTAAACACATGAAACTTTCGGGGGACATTGTACATCTAAACTGTGACGTCTCACTCACTGTAGATCTTTATTGATCTCCTAGCAATTGAGAGTAGAGTGGTGGTTACCAGAAGCTAGGAGAACAGCGGGGAGAGAAGGCTGGGAGAGGCATGGTTAGATGACAGAAAGGAGACCTGCCATGCTACTCAGGATAGTAGGGTGATCATAGGTAAAAATAATGTACTGGGTTCAAGAAACCCAGAAGAAAAGATTTGAATGTTTTCATTACACAGAAGGGATAAATTTGGGATAGATATAATCCTGATCTGAACATTACATATAAAACATTATTACATCTGAACATTATATAAAAACATCAGATGACATCCCATAAATACAATTTTTATGTGCCAATTTAAAAAAAAAAAGGAAAACAGAAGAAGTTGGATAGACAGCACAGGGGCTTGTTACCCAATTCTGTGGATATATCTCCACAATCTTTGATTTCTATCCACTCAATAACTTGAACCATTTGAGGGGCTGATGAGTTTAGTTGTTCTGTAGACTCTTGCAACTCTATTAAAATACTAGCATCACACCTTGAGGCCACAATGTTAAGAGAAATAAATCTGACACAATCATAAGAATCACATGATTTCTGTTATATGAGAAACATAAAGTATAAATAATTTAAAGAGCAAATACAAAATAGGGCGATATAGCCTTCACGAAGGGGAAGGGAATCTAGAGCTAGAGGGGTCAGGAGGGAAGAAAAGAGGGAGTAAAGAGAGTTAAAGTGCATGATGTACATATATGGTACACCAGTCCCCACAATAATGCAATCATGTCCAGCACACGAACTAACAAACATTAAAAAATTGGCATCAAAATTTATAGAATGGGTGTTAGTAGCTTACACGCACATTGGGGGATAATGGTGGTGACCATTTTAAATGGATGCTTGTTCACCACCTTGTCCTGGCTTAGAAGGCTGGCCCTGGAAGAGGGCACACACAGAGAAGTTGAGAAAGCATCATAACAGTCATTTTTTTCTTCTCATTTCCATGCATAAAAGAAACACATGGTAAACATCTATGACTAAATAAGTTTTAGTAAATATATAATTGTATGTCATAAGAATTCAGTGTGTAATAGTTTAGTTTGCAGTGTATTTCTTTTTTATTGTGGCACAAAAAATAATGGTGAGTTTTATGCAAAAGCAGGCCAACTACTAAAGAAGAAACTGCAGTTAGAATTTTAAGAAACACAATGGGATGTTCATGATTCTTTGCCCACATGACAGTTAATCTGCCTCTTCCCTGACCAGCTATATTACTTGGGAACGTGTATGTGACTGTAATGAGATCAAAGTGTTACCTGATCACTTTTAAGTAGGAGATCAGACAGAGTGAATCTTGAATTATAAGTGGAAAGGGGGCCTGAGAACTGTGTAGTGTAGTGGTTATGTAACTCCAACAGCTTCATCTGGGGTCCATAATGAATATATCACCTGTAAAGAAATAAGTACCACTTCTAGCACTATTTTAAAACTGACTATACACCCTCTTTACAGGATGGATTTAAATGGTCTCATCACTTTCCTTGCAAAATAATTGCTTTCAGGAACATACATCTTTTGCTTATAATCTCCATCTGATTTCTATTTCTTCAGTCCCATTTAATGAATCAAAGTTCTTGGGTAAACATTTTAAAGTTGTTAACAGTCATCTTTATTTCATTTGTACTAACAGTTGTTGATATTACTGTGGTAACATCAACATCGTTCTGAAAATAAACCTACATCCTCAGTAAACTCACACACAGCTGAAGGTCCTGCCCCATACCAGCTGACATTCGTGTTACAGGAGGGCCTTGTTCTGCAGATACAAGCCCCACCCTCATCCTCAAGTTTTTTAATTGAGTATTTCCAATGCAATGAGGTAATGCCCAAAAGGGACCTGCAAAGTATTCTTTTAAAGGGCAAATACTTTTTTAAAATATGAATTTAATCACCAGCTCTTAATTCACCAGTGGGGCCCATTAATACTTATTTCATAAAACAGGGGCTTAACTGTGTTGGACATTTTTTCCATATATTTCCATCTTCAAATGCTTCCACAGAGCATCTGAAGCATCACAACTGCCATGTTGTGAGTATAGTGTCGAAACCACAAGATTGACATGTCTGACTGGTCTGAAACCAGTGAGAGATCTGAAATCCTGGAAACCTGAGATGTTGCCTGAACTAATGTAGCAGCAGCCCCTGTTGTCTCTCTAGTGACCATCAAGATCCCAGTAGAGCATTTGTCACTTCAGTGCACTGGGGACTGTACAATTGGGACTGAGTAATTTCCACTGTCCTATTAAATTTTTGCTCACACTCTGAGGCTTTGGAAATGGAATATAAAGTTCTTATTCCCAACCAGTATGCAAAGAAGGTATTTTAGTAGAGATTCTTCTAACACATAGCTTCTGTGCACTTGCTCAGGCATACCTGTCCTGCTGGCACTCCTTGTCATCTGTCTTCCTTGTTCAGGCAGATCCATGTCTCTGCAGAAAGAGGTCTGTGTTTGCTGACTGATTCATCAGACTGCAGCTCACCAAGGACTGATGGCCCATCCTGTCAGAGGTGTCACATTTCCCATTTTTTAAAAATGTTAAGGAAGTTCCTTGCAGTCTCCAGTGTCAGCTTCCCCAGGGCAGATCCATTACCTTCATCTCTTAGATAAACATCAGAAGCATAACCGAGATAGGCAGGATCCCTGAGGTTAGGAGTCCTTTCCAAACAGTGTCTCTAAGATCAGGAGTTCCTTCTACTCAACAGTCCAGTTGATATAGAATCCACACCAGCAGAAAGAAAGTGCAAGACTTTTTTAAAAAACTACTGAATAGTGATACTTATTGTGAATAGGTGATAACCTGCCTCATCCATTGAGAGAAGCTCCTGTGTGTGGCTTTTTCAAGGTTCTCCAGAGCTCAGCGGTAAGCTGGAGACATGCCCTCTGAAAGTTTATTAAACTGAATTGCATTTTAGAGACTATGGTGTAGCTCCCAAACCATAAATCTCTGTGAGACTGAAATTAGTTTGTTATTAGACCTACAGTATTTAATGAATTTTAATTGATCAACAATTAGTGGTTTGTGTAGCATAAATTTGTTTGGAAACAAAATCAATCACGCAAAGCAGCCAATTTTCTGATTTTGTTTAACAGAAACAGGAACAAAATATATAGAAACTAAAGTCAGGGTATTTTTGAAGAATCAAATTGAATCTGGCTAAACAGGCCAATGAAACTATTTACTGCAGATTCTTTCATCTGGTGTTTTATGCATGATAGGTAGAGAATTTATTTTAAAAAGACAAGTACTATGTGGACCAGATACTTACATCAAAGGCATTCTAAGTCTCCACAGATGGTGCCTGGAGAAAGTAATCTACTGGGATCTACTGGCTCAGAAGTGGCCAGTGGCCCCTGAAACAGAGGACAGGCTGGAGATCAGACAGAGCACACCAGGGATTTCCTGGTAAAGTCAGTTCCCCTCCTCTTTTATCCTATGGCTTCAGACAACGAGAGGCAATTTAAAGAATTACAATGCTTTTAAGGAAATGTTTGAGGTAATAGGACAAAAATTGTCTTTAAAAAATTCTCAGCATAAACTGGGGACAACGTAAGAGCAGACATTTAATGGAGACTTCCAGGTACTGGCCCTTTTGAGAGAGTGGGGGGGCGATGCGGTTTGGCCGCTCAGAGGACCTTCACGTGGAAGGCAGATCTGGGCTTGAAGTGTGAAAACAGAGAGGAGGGTGGTGCTGTGAACTGAGAAGTAGGGCTGGGGCTGGGCTTGGTGAGGTCCTGAACTAAGTCCAGAAACCAGGATGAGCCATTGAATAGGACCATCATGTCTGTGCAGGAAGTCTGATGCTGGAAGTGGCTGTTGCCCCCACATTGATCCATCAATTCAATACTTGCCAAATGCAAATTCCAGAAGGAATAGTTATACACACAGGGAGAAAGAACATATTTATTAGGAAACAATTGTAATTAAAGCAGTTATTGATGGCATACAAATACGTAAGTTTTTGTATCAGTGTCATAGTAGAAAGTACATAAATAGGCCCACACAAAGGTGGGGCTTAGCAGAGGACAGAGGAACCATAGGTCATCAGAGGGAGAAGACAAATTTCTCAGTGGAGCCAGGAAAAAGGATTATCTATCAGGAAAAATGATAAGTGGGCGTTCCTACTTTACATCACACTCCAACTCCCCAGGGTCTTAGAACTCACATGTCAAAAGAAATCGCTTAAAAACCTTTAGGAGAAATACGAGTGTTGTTCTTTCTGTCGCTGGAATAAGGAAGGAATTGTTAAATAAAACTCAAGGTGTAACCACTGTAAAAGTGTAATGTATCCTTATATTCCAAGGAGGAATTCTGTTCGTTGTAAGATAACACAAAGAAAGTGTAAACATCAACTATAAACTAGGAGAAAATATCCTCAGTGCATTTAATCTGAAAGAATTTGTATCAAGACTACATTAAGAACTCCTAAAATCAATAAAAAAAAACTATAAAGCACTCCATGAAAAATTTGGCTAAAATTCTGCCAGGCACTTCAGAGAAGAAGAAGCAAAAGTATGTAGCAGAGAAATTAAGAGATTGTTCGCCTCATTAGTAATCAGAGAAATGCAAATTACTTTCTGATTCAGTAGGTCCAGAGTGGGACTCAGGAATTTGCATTTATAATGAGTTTCACATCCCCAGATGCTACTGCACGGAGACTAAGCTTTGATTAACTACTGGTTTGAAGAATAGTTTTAAAAATAAAGGTCAAAAGCTAACAAATTTAAACAGCATATTGCTTAGACTTATACATACTAACAAACCCACATGACTAATAAAATGAAATAAAAAGAACCCCTGACTGGTAAGGACCACTTGCCTGGCAGGTGAATGTCTTTAGCTGAGAGAGTCAGGGTGGTGAGCACAGGAAAAGTGCCCAGACGACGGCTACCACATTCTAGTACGTGGGTTGTGAGTCTTGGATTCTCATTGTATCACTAGAAACAAATAACTGAACAAATTAATAAAATAAAATATATAAAAGTGAGAGGGCCAAGTACGGAGAAAGGAACAGAGTCTGTCGTGAATGGAGGACAATGATTCATTCAATTACGTAAACTTGAAATCCACGAAAAATACGTGAAACAAAGTAAAAAAGTTGATGCTGTTAAATTCAGCCCCCTGTACTTGAATGATAAAATCTGACCCAAAGCAGCCTCCATATGCAGTGAGCTGAAACCTACCTTGATATGCAAGCAAGTTATAACCAAGCCTAAAGGAACACACTGGTAAACAAGCAACAAAGCTTCAGCCAATTGCAACAACCAGTTCTTCAGCCAATCCTAGGCTAGAGGTTGACAAATTATGACCAAATAAGGCAAAGAGGGAGCCTCGCCAGTCAAGTAAACTCTGTGGCACTTCTTGTTTCTGGTTATAAATACAACTCACCTTGTTCCTGTGGCATTGTGAAGCAGTGTTTTTATGAGCTGTTGTCCAGTTCTAGCATCTTTTTCTTTCTCATATAAATTTGAATACATTTAACTCGTCTCAAATTTGTTTGTTGGTTTGCTTTTTGGTATTGTTTCTAGTAAGAACTGAATGGCAGGTTAAGTTTAAAGCTCTTCAAAAAGGCACAGATATCACTTGGCTAAATGGAGAATCCTGTGAATATTATTCAATAAATGCGAAAGGAAGAAACAGGACAAGTGAGTTTTCACAGAAGGAAAGATCACTGTGAAGCAGGAATCTGTTTTCTCCTTCTCATTTCCATTTGGTCTTCCGCGAGGGAACACGGAAGTCGGGGCTGGATAAAATGTGAGGGGTACGCGGACACACAGCGCAGGCAGGAGTCACTCCTGCGTGCATTATCAGTGTGTGATGAACTTCATCATGTGCAAAGCAGAAATAGAGCTGCGCATCATCTAACCCCAGGAACAGGCTCTGAGATGGTGTCATCGGGGGATGCTGTATAAGCATCACAGCATGTGCTTACACAAAGATGGCTACAACTCCATTAGTTGATAGAATTTCATGGGGCCACCATTGTATATGTGGCCTATCATGACCAAAATGCTGTCACATGGTTCCTGAGTCTAACGCCTGCTCTCCTTACTTCCCCTGGCATTGTGGATACGAACTGAGACAGTGGGCCAACTGCAAAGCTCAGGAGATACTAAAACTCTTAGTGAGAAAGAGTAAAACCTAAACACTGTGCTTTGGATAAGCTGTCTTGTGACTCAGGTCCCCCCTGACTTTTCACAGGGAATGGACCTTGCCGCTCCCATGCTCCCCTGCTCTGTCCATTCACCTGATTCTGCTCTGCTTCACAGCAACTCTCACCACTTGAAACTACTGTGTACTGATGTGTTAGCTGGTGTGCTACTGTGCACGACTGTCCCAATAAAATACTAATTCCCAGAAGGAAAGGTTTAGTCAGTGCCGCTCATTTCTGATTTGTGGGTAAAGAGCAATGCTTGGCATACTGAATGTTCTGCAGGGTTCAAGTTGGGTGAATGCATAGAGGATCATATGAATGAACTAAAGAATGAATGAGGAAAGGACTATCCCAGAGGAGGGGTGGTTGGCCAAGTACCTAATTTACCTTTGACAGGGACCGCCTCATAGGTCTGGCCTGCAGGTACTGAGTGTGCAAGGCTTCCCTTTGAGGCCTCGGTCCAAAGGTGGGAAAAACTGCCTCTCTTTGTCCCCATAAGACAGTCCAAAAATACTTGAAGTCCAAAAATATTTCAGCAAGAATTGCTGAAAATTAAGGTAGAGCTAAGCATGAAGTTCTAGAAACTATCTAAGCATCTGTGTTTTAAACCTCTGGTTCTTTGGTGCCATAAGCAGTGCCCCCTTCTTCACATGCCCTATGGACACTGTCTCATTCTGGACCCAAAGGCCACACATCTTCAGCAGCATGTTGCTGAGGTCCCTCACCATTTTGATGCACAGGTGCCATCATCTCAAGAGCCGCTACAGGCTAGGTGCATTTGCGGAGGGACTCCCAGTCCAGAGTCTGCTGGGACCCCCAATACCTCCTTGGTGGAGGATGCCTGTCTGAGGGTCTCTTTTCCAGGGCTAATGCCATTATGAAGCATGCAACTATTTTGTTTGCTTAATTATGGAAATCATTTTCTAGCCTCTACTCCAACTTTTAGGCTGATTAAAGTATGACAAACCCTAAAATCCCAAAAGAAAAGTCGAACTCCTCAGGCGAAGTGTTTCTATCTCATCAACATTTAATCACCTCTGTCCCTGGAGGGCCTTTAAGGCCCTGGTTCTCAAATTTGCTGCTTAGGGAGTTTTAATGTGTACCCGTGCCTGGCCCCACTTCAGAGCACTTTGATTTCACTGATCAGGTATGGCCTAGGGGACATGATATTTCAGAAGTATTTTAAAAATCTCCCTGAATGGTTCTAACAGCCTCCAAGGCTGTGACATCACTGCAAAGTGAGGCAGGAGTCTCTGGCTTCGTGGCAAAGATTAACATGCAACATTACTAAAGGAGTAAACAGAAGGGCAAAGTCATTCTGTTACACAGGGAACTGTGCCCCTAGAGTGGTATGTTGAAGCCCCAAACCCCAGAACCCTTATTTGAAGGTAGATTTTTTTATAGTGGTAATCACACTATGAGATTCTTAGAATGGGCTCTAATGTCCTTACACAGGGAGAAACTTGAACACAGACAGCTGCAGAGGAAGACAACAAGAAGCATCGCAGAGAAGGGGTGCTCTCTAGAAGCCAAAAAGAGAGGCTTCAGAGACACTGGGTCTTGGCCTCCCATGGTCAAGAACTGCAAGCAATCCTTTTCTGTGGCTTAAACCCCCAGTCTGTGGTGTCTCATTCCAGCAGACCTGAAAACTCTCACACACTTATGCCACAGTGAGATCAAGTGAGTAGGGTGCATGTAGGTTAAGAATATGTGATCAGGACCCCTTTGGTCCTCCCACCCCCTGAGGAGAGTCACTGTCTTTGCTCTTGTATGTTTGGAGAGAAGGTGCCTGAGGCCATGTGGGAGTTAGTGCCAGGTGGGCAGTGTCAGGTGTCAGGTGGGAGTTCATGTCAAGTGAGTCCAGGCCTTCTGTCTCCAAGTTCCACTTTGCTTGCTCATTTATCTCAGATTCCTTGAGACCTGCAGGAAGTCACTGGTGCCAGAGACAAGGAGAGGCACAGAAAGGGAAGAACAGGAGAGCAAAGTTGATTTTTGATGTCCAGTACTTAACCTGCAGCTGTGCTTGAGTCTGGTAGATACTTCTGGACCTTTACCATTGTTTGGGACAATGCACTGAGAAGCAGATCCCAGATCTGGGGATGTTGTTCAGTGGTAAAGCACTTGCCCAGCATTCACAAGGCTCTGAATTCTATCTCCAGCCCAGCTAGAGAGAAAAAAGAAGCAAAATCTTGAACTTCTGGGCCCTAGAAGTTGTCTGTGGTCTTTGTCTCTACCTTTCCCGTTACTTATCCAGACAGACTCTGCATAGATTGTCCCAAACTCTCAGGGCAACTTCAAACCAGCCTGGCTTCTAGGGGAAACACTGGGAGAACTCAGCCTCTTCCAGTAGGGATTTCATTATATGCTGGGAAATAGCTCCTTTACTTAGGTGAGTTCAGAGTTCCTGAATCACAGCTCCCCTCTCCTCAAGCATGAAGTAATTTAAGTTGACAACTTGTTTTCCTCCCTTCTTTGCCTGGCCTCCTTTTTCAATGAACCAACTACTTCAAAGGTCACTGGGCAGCTCTGATGCCCATGAAGTTGGCGGATGGGGGGAACCAAGAACTCAGCCTTCCCCAAAAATCCTTGTGCTCATGGCTATGAAGACACCTGTCTAGCTGACGGTGATCTGTTCATCATCTTCTACACTTGTTTTGTAAATATGTTTGATGATAGGTTTTCATTTAATTCTAGCTCCACTTATTATAGCTCTTATTCTGCATTAAATTGCAGACACTGGCCATGTACATCATTTAGTGACTTGCAAATCCCTTGTTTTTGAAGATGACTGGATTGGCTACAGTCACTTTTTTTAGGGACTTAAGTAGCTTATACATGTATATTCATGGAAACTTTCCCTCAGCTACAAGTCCCCAAACTTCAGCTTTCTCCCAAGCTGTCTTTTCCTCCTTGTTGGGCATTAAAGCATGAGCCATGACAGTCTCCTGAGATACCCTAGTTCCTTTAAGAACAATTATTTTCACAACAGGGAAAATAGCTTTAACAAAGGCATTTGACTTTGGAATATTTCAAGCGTGAAGAGAATGTGCACTGGGCAGCAGGGAATGAGTTTGCCCTTCATTCTTTCATGCCTGGTTAGCAGCCCTTCTTCTTCCCTTACCCAGTTTTTGAAGTTCAGACTTCCCACAAAGGCTTTGGCCACAGAACTAGGCCTGGACTTATCAGACCAGCGAGTATGAGGCTAGGTCTTCGTGAACACTGATCCGCAATTCCGGTTACAAATAAGAAGAGACACCTCTGCAGAGACCCAGAGGGCAGAGCAAGGCCAGTGTTTTTCTCTGTTAATAGTCACCTCTGTCTTGTCTTCCGGGTATCCTTCTCCTCTTTGTTAGGAAGGGTCAACTTTCTCCTCCTTAATAACCAAAAATTTGTTAAAATAGAAATTTCTATTGTGACCAAGGGTGAAAGTTGCCACACCTCAAAGTGAACGGTGACACTACAATCAAAGTAGTTGAGTGGTAGAGCACTTACCCAGCACTCACAAGGCCCTGAGTTCTATTTGTAGCCCAGTTAGAGAAAAAAGAAGCAGAACTCTGTACCTCTGGGTCAGGAATGACATTTTCCTCTCCTTCCTGGCTGCAGTGGGGGCTCACTCTGCTTAATTCAAGGGGTGGGAGACTTCAAAGAGAAGCTATAAGTAGTTTTGCAAGTTCTCTGTGATGAGGGCTCCCTGAGGACATCTGACTCCATTCAGGAACTGTTAGGAAAGGAAATGGGCAGGGTGGCCTCACTGAGAAAGGAGAGAAGAGTTTCCATCAGCAGCCCACCTTCCCAGGATGGCAGGAGTAGGAACTGCAAGGTCTCGTAAAGGTGGTTCTGGGGGTTAAAGAGCTCTCTGTGGGAATTTCCATATGTGACCACGCAAGCTCATCTGTGCTACAGGCAAAGCACAGGGAGATGGATGAGGAAGAGCCATGCACCAGAGCCGAGGTCCATCTAAGAGGGCTGCTGTCACTGGGTGAGATTCAGTCTTCCCAGGGCTGCCCAAGCAAAGCACCACATGTCAGGTGGCTCAGCAGCAGTCTTCCATTCTGTAGGTGATCTGAGAAAAAGGCCACACAGGGCCACACGCATCGCACACTTCCAAAGTTGCCATAGGAGAATCTGTCTTGGCCCCTTCCAACTTCTGGTGGTTGCCAGATAAGAGATAAGAGAAAAATTCTGAGATGGCCTAAATTTACTCACACAAGTAAGAATGGAAGAGAAGTGAGATAAGGAAAACTGTTCAGCTAAAAGCTTCAGAGCAGATAAAATAAAAGTCTGCTCCATGTCTACAAACCCCAGGCTGGAAACCCAGGAAGGCCACCATCAGAGCACCGTGCCCAATTTCCTGTTCTGCCCATCCTAAACTGCTCAGATTTGTACTGTCCTGCCCTCTTGTCTGTAGTCATCTTGGCTTCAGTGTAAGTGATTTATGCTTTGTATTCCCCAACTCTTCATTATAAAACACTCTGATTTTTTAGGAGAGGCAGGCATTTCTTCTTGTTACCCAGCCCTGCTGCTGCTGGCAGTGGGAATGTCCCAGAATGTGGTCCTTTCATGGCTACCAACTAAAAAGCCTTAGCAAATCCTTTTATTCTAAGGTCTCTTGTTGCGTAGAATTTTGATTTAACACTGGCACTCCTTGGCATTCCTTGGTTCCCGCTGCTGCCTCTGTCTTCACATGAATTCTTTCCCCTGTCTTTAGGGCTCAAATCTCCTTCCCATGTGGTCATAGACAGCTAAGTTAGGTAGAGGTATCATAGGCAGTTGGATAGGGCTAGGCCCTCGAAGCAGTCAGTGCAGAAGATGAGAACACATTACATCTGTGGGTGAAAGCATATTTATTGAAGGCCAGGCCTCAAGATCAAGATGAACTGACTACATCTACTTCCCCAGAGATAAACAGTAATGACTGATATTCTAAATAGGTAACAACCACCTGGGTGGGGGACCAAGAGCTTGACCCATGCCTTCTAGGAAATGTCCTTGTTTCTTGACCCACTTCTTCCAAGGAAGGTTCTTGTTCTTTCCATGTACACTTGTCACAAGACTTGCTTCCCCACTGGATTATCTAAGAGAATACTCTTGCAATCTGGTTGATCAGAGTTTTGTCCCACCTTATGCCCGTCTTGTGATTTTGTACCCAATTCATGATTTTACTCTATAAAACATCCTTTGAGAAGTGGGCTCATGGGCAACCTACTTTCTGGGTTCCCTTCTGTCTCAGGAAGAAGCATCCTTTCCCTCAATAAATATTCCCTACTCTTAACCTTCATTGTCCTCTGGAATTCATTCTTCGATATTGGGGAACATGAATTTGGTATATCAGACATCTAGTAGCTTGGGGGTTATAATATTTCCCTTATATTGTTTGGAGGTTCTCAATATCACCCATATATCATTGTTTTTTAATTGGGATACTAGTCATTGGATTTAGGATCCACCCTCATGCAAGATGACCTCAAAATCCTTACCCTAAATTCATCTGAAAAGAATGTAATTCTAAAAGAGGTCACTCTCCTCAGGGTTATTACTTGGCTATGGCTTTTGGGAGAGTATGATTCGACCTGTTACTAATGCCTAGGGCTGAGTTCTAAGTGGGTGAAAGACACTCATGATCCAAGACACACAGGTGTGCATCCATGGGAGAATGAGACATTCGTAACAGAGTGAGTCATCTATCAGAGAATGAGGTAATACAGTGCCCACCACACTGCGGGGAGGGCTTTGCTTTATCTGCAGGGCACTGGAGGCCATTGCCTGTAAACAGGGAGGAAAGGAAGTCATGTGAGGTGTGAAAGGCAAAAATCTTCCCTTTCACCATGGAGACTTCCTAACAATGCAGTCTGAGCTCAGGAGAGTCATGTTCCAGCATCATATTAAAACAGAAGTCTGGTTTTTAAGTGGGCTGTGTGTGTTAACAGCTAAGCGGGCTAACTTTGAAGCCTAAGAGTGGCCCGAAAAATCTTGAAACTTGTCAAAACTTCCTTCAGGTTAATAGGAAAAGTGTAGCGCTACAGCATCAATTTTACAAAAAATTGAAAGTCCCTTTCCCCAAATTTTGGCTTTGTTCACAATAGTTACAAATATACTTTGAAGGGTGTCAATCAAAACACCTGCTCATCTAGGCCAGGAAGGGCCAGCACATGACTTGCCCTGGATTTGACTCAAAGATGGAGCACAGTTGTCCATATTCATGTATCCAAGAAAGAGTCCTTTACCTAGTCCTGGACCAGGGTGAGTTCTTGTTCTACCTGGTTCAGTTCTTCACCTTTCCTGGTTCCATATGGTCACATTACCTCTTGGTTGGGTTACGAGAAATCCGTTCTGTTACTGGTGATCAGACTCCTCGCTGGTCCATGGCATCAACACTTCCCAGCTGCGCCGATGGGGGAGTGAATCTGTCAAAGAGCACCTTGCCCCTCAGTTTCACATTTGCTCAGTGTTGGGGGTAAAGCTCACCTTCTAGGGTAGCTGGGGGCCAATGTGACATAATACTAGTCAGGCAGATCCACTTATGAATATGCTCTGGAGGCTGTAAGACAGTCCACCAGTGCAACTCACAGCATTTGCCTTTTCCGTGTGTGCATTTGTAACTATCAATGCCCTTGATTTGACCTCTGGTGCTGTTTTTGCTCTAGTGTCCACAGCAGAGAGAATGAACTGACAGTGTGTATCCTGGTGATACTAGAGGTCCTCAGTGGCTGCTTTTGACATGTTGTCATGGCTGTTTGCTGCTGCATGGGTAAGAGTTTAGGGTGCTTGGGACAACTTAGATGAGAGTATAGTTTGGACTGCCTCAGGAGATTCTGCACCTGTAGGAGGGACAGCAGGAGGAAGCCCCTGGGTACCAGCAGGAGTCTATTGACGAGGGGAATTTTTCTAACGTTGGCATCAAGCACTTCCAGCTCAGAAGGGAGAGCTTGGGCAAGCAGACCTGAGGTGGAGGCTGAGCCCTGGGGGCCAACTTCTGGAGGCAGGGGTCAGGCAGGGCTTCCACAGGAAGGCTCAAGTGGATACTGGTGCTGCCCCCTGGTGGCTGCAGTAGTGGTAGGCACGCACATTAACTATTAGGCAGGTCACAGGACCTAGGATTCCAACAAAAATCTCTCAAGCAAGGTAACTCAGGGCCAGGTGGTGGAGCAAACTGTGACACTGGAGATGTCACAGTGCCAAGGATTGTACCTCTGGGACCTTGACTGAAAATATCCATTTAAGTGGTACACACAAGTTACTCACTGCCCCTTGTCCCTGATGGTTCCCCTCTTTTCCAGCCTGCTCCATGAAGAACTCACTCCGTCCCCTTCTGGGACAGGAATCCGGGAGGCCTCCTGAAGAGCTGTGTTGGCCTAGTGGAAGGAATGGGTCACCACTGACCGCATGCTTTGCTTCCCCATTGCTGTTTGAAGATGAGCAATTGACAGCGAGGCTGAGTAAAGGCACATTTTCTTCAGAGGAGTGTAGAGCTGGTCAGACATCCAGGCCAGGGATCTTAGAGTCCTGTGCACCCAGCTGGAGGCTATGACTCACCGTGGCCTGTGAGGTGGAGACAGCCACCTCCCCCTGGTCCTGAGCATGCATGGAGGAGGCTTGGTTCAGCTTCTCACATGTATGGCTCTGTTGATAGCTCTCTCCATGCAGGGAGGAAGTGTGCTGTAGGTTGTCCCAGCTCCATGAGGACCAGGCAGGGTTGGAGGCTTCCTTTCCCCCCGCTCTGTGCCATCTTCCTGGAGGAGGTGGGTGCAGTGTTCCTGAATCAGCTTCTGGACAGTCACAGGTTAATTCTCCTTTCAGTCCCCTACAGATTGAAGGTTCACCTACAACAAGCACATCAGGTAAGAGATGTCTGTGGACATTGCTTTTGCAAACTCAGGTGGGAGTTTTCTTGACAATGCTGTGGAAATAGTTAGTGGAAGAGCCACACAGATATGCACGTTACTCTCTGTCACAGAGCCATGACCGTGTTTCTAATAGCACATGTGAGAACATCATACACACGTGAGTTAGCAGGTCTCAGGGCCTGATATTCAGGGATGCTCTTTTCTTCTGCGAATGGATATTAACACATGTACGTGTGTTCATGTGTAAGCACACATACATGAATTTCTGTGTGAAATGCATGCTGGCATGAATATGTGTGTGAATATATATTTATAAGAATAATATATATGTGCATATTTAGGCTGGTACAAATAGTTATATGTATGTGCTTATATACTCACATGTTTTCACTCTGAGGTTTACCGTCTTCTATTTTTCCCTTATAAAAACTTTGTTACATCTTATCAGTACTGTCATTGTGTAATTTATCTTAAATGTCTTTGGCCTGAATATATACATGGTTGGAATGGGCCATTTCTTTTAAGTGTGGTTCATTTATAAAAGCTTCAGGGCGCATATGAGCCTCAGATCATCCTAATGTTTCCTCAAGAGGGTAAAACTCTGGCTCTGAAGTATGGTCAGAAAGTCCTGCAGTCTTTTCTCTGCAGCCCAAACTTTGGTCCTACGTAGCCCACTCTTCTGAGGCAAGAAACTGATCAGGTATGGCTGAAGCCAGGCTTCCAGCCTTTGTTTGGAATGAAAAGTCCATTCGATAATACACCCTTCTGCCTCCATCTCCATTGGAGAGCTCTGCCCTCTCCCCTCCTCCCACTATCTCACCCAAGTGGCAGGACCCAGAATGTGACAACATGCACCTTCCCCTCAGGGATCCCAGTCAGTTGGAGACCCTGGTGTGAGGATCTGAGGTGGGTAGGGGTTGACAGGATTGGGACTTTCCCAACTCCACATTTCCATCAACAATGGTCCCACTTACCCCACTCCCTGACTTACTATATAGAGCAGAAGAGCTACACTGCTGACACCAGACACTGAGAAACATGAGATTTACCCATAGATATACCTGAGCTGTCCAGATGGAGTTTGCAGCAGGAGAAAGGAGCCCTCCACAGTGAAAGCGCTGTGTGCGCCATCTTCACAGGGCTGCACAGGACAGAGGGTACGTGAAGAGGTGTACATGTTGGGTGGCACAGCACAGCTATTATCTGGAGAGATGGTGAAACACAGTGCAATGCAGGACATGGAGCACTCTCCTATCACAGCCAGTGGGACATACCAAACTCAAAACACTGGGCAGAAGTCCAGCCAGCATTATATAGGTGAGTGCCACAGAGAAAACTAAGCAAAATCTACCCATAGATGTGCGGACCCTCAGTAACTGTAACTAGTTCTTTCTCTGCTCCAGGCACCATGCAAAATTCTGTTGCTAAATCCACTATGATTCTGCTGTGTGAACCTCTGGGCCCAGGGAGAGCATGGACAGTAGTGCACCAGGGAGGTGCACTACTTGGGGCTTAGAGATCAGGCTATGGCCAGGGAGGGAGGGAAGGGTAGTAGCAAGAGCTCCTGGAGGGAAAACAGCAGCCAATCAGGGAAGTTCAAATGGTCTTCTACACACACATGAGACAGACACATTTACACTCCCAAGGAAGGTGGGAGCTATTGAACAGGACTGAGACAGACAAAGCAAATCCTCCTACTCTTTAAAATACACTTCTCATAAGAAGTAGACTCTTTCTTTCTTTCTTTCTTTCTTTCTTTCTTTCTTTCTTTCTTTTTCTTTCTTTCTTTCTTTCTTTCTTTCTTTCTTTCTTTCTTTCTTTCTTTCTTCCTTCCTTCCTTCCTTCCTTCCTTCCTTCCTTTTTTCTTTCTTTCTTTCTTTCTTTCTTTCTTTCTTTCTTTCTTTCTTTCTTTCTTTCTTTCTTTCTTTCCTCTCTCTCTCTCTTTCTTCTTCTTTCCTCAGGATTGAAATTAGGGCCTTTGCACTGAGCTACAGTCCTAACATTTAAAAAAAATTTAAATTTGAGACAGCTTCTCACTAAGTTGTTAACTTGGTGGGGCTGGGCTCCCACTTACCATCCTCCTGTCTCAGCCTCTCAGAGTACTGGTGTTACGAGCGTGCGCCGCCATGTCCAGCCTGCGGTCTCTTTTAGTGTCATTTGAACTCCACAGGAAACTCTTGTGATTGCAAAATTGAATCCTTAAACAGGTTCAGCAAGGATTGAGATAAACTTGTCATTAGCAGTAGATTTATGACCACTCACCATGGTAGCTGGAATCCATCTGGTGGTCATCAGGCTGCTGAAGCATGAATTGAGGGACACACTCGTCATTTCTGATTGGGACACTGAGGGCAGAACACTAGGTTTAAGAACAAACTGATACAGTACAGCATTCATAACACTCTTTGAGGTCTCTGACATTCCATAGATATCTTTCTTCCTATCTTCACTTGAGACTCAGTTGATGCAAGTCTGCATGTTGGTTCAGACTAGAATGAGTATTTATTCAACAAATGCTGCTGAGAGCTACTGAGAAGTTAGAGTGTGATTCAGAATCCATGGTGTCTTCTCAACAGCTGACAGGGGAAGAGAACAGAAGACACAGGGCATTGAAGCATCCTAGCTTTTTTTTTTTCTAAACACGACTGCTGTAAATGCAAAGTTTACTTTTTGCTCATCTGTGAGAACAGTGGCGAGCAGCGAGGATACAGTTTGTCCTCACAGTGCTTGTGGTTTAGAAAGACATTTACAAATGTTTTGAGAATGTTCTGCAGGCTTGACGTTAGGACTATAGGTTATTGAGAAAATTTCCACCCTTTCCACGACTGTGGGAGGCTATCTCTTGCATTATATTATCAACCAGTGTAGCAAATGTATTTGAGACTCTTCAGACACAGTACTGATCTATTTCCCGAGTTACACCATGGCAAACCTCGCCCTCATCTTCCCCGCCCTACCCCATCAGAGGCCCAGCCTGGGTGCTCTGCCTTCCCCAAGCCTCAAATGGGCTTTTTTTTTTTTGCCATTGTTCCCCTGGGACACCCTGTTACCCCACCCCACGCTCCTCACGCCATGCCAGAAGCAGAGGATCCACAGCAGACAGGAGAGAGTTCACTCGGCTTGTCCCCACAGAGCCATGCTAATCCAAGCATGACTTGTTTCTCAATGTCCATCTTCGCTGCCCAGAGCAGCCGTGCATTTTGAAGCAGACACTGTCTCAGGCAGGAACATAGGCATCTCAGGTGGATCTTGCCTCTGCGTAGGAAATGACAACACAAAAAACATGAGGCCAGGGGACCCTGACCAGGCCAGAGGTCTGTTACAGGCTGATGGACACAGTGGTTCAATTGTTTTTATTTGAATTTTGGCAATTTAACAATCTCCAAAAGGGATCCAGTGAATACTGAAATTCTCACTGCTCTCAAAATTTGTTTCCAATTTTTGTCTCAACAGCCACATTTTCTTATTTATTGGGGTGTGCAAGGCCTGTGTGTGACATTTCCACATTTATCTCACAGAGGGATGCCATGTTTCCGAGCGTGTCTGCCTCCTCGTCAGTTTTAATGATTTTAGTGCTTTCATCACTGTAGCTGACTAACCCGCAGTGATTCAGGGCTTTGAAATTACCTCCATTATTCAGCAATTGTTCAGCAGACAGCGAGCAAGTAGGCAAGCAGGCATGGAACGCCTGTCCTGGAGCGCCTCCGCTTGCTGCCTGCATTGGCCTTTTGTGCATCTTTTCATGACCGCCAGCCATGCTATTTTGGATAGACTCTCTGCTTGGCTTTTTCAATATTTTTTTTTTTTTTTTTTGCATCAAATTCATCTTTTGTAGTATCTTGCTTTCTCCAGATTTCCCGTCACCTAGGAGGTTAAATGGGGCATTGTTTCAGGGAACGTGAGTAGATGTGGGCAGTTGTTTTCTCTGTGAGCTCTGCTATGTGGGAGGAGGGGCTGCCCTATCTCACCAGACCTTCTGCAGCTCAGGCTGGGCTCATTAAGGGTTTTCCCAGGCAACATCACAAAGGGTGGCTGCGGAGAACAAAAGCGAGATCCCGAAGCCCCTGCAAGCCTTTGTGGGGGAGAGAGAGCTGGCCTGGCAGTGGGAGCAGCTGATTAAGCCCATTGTGCACAGGAAAGGGCAGCCTGCAGGAGAAGGGTGGGGAGGCAAGTCAAGGTTGGTCTGCCAAGCAAAGTCCAGCGGTCCTCAATATTTGTATAACGCAGGGTTAAAATTTTATCACAAAAGAGAGAAAATAAGAATTTACTCTCTCTGACAGCAATACAAAAGGAAGCAGGGGAATATCACCCTGTTCAAACAGGCCTCATTGTGCATGAATTGGAATGGCGCGAGCAGTTTGGCGCCTGTGAGATGGAGTTCCTTAGTGTCCTTGGTATTTGTGCTGCTTACCTCCTGTGTCTCATTGGGTCTTTAGAAGTGGTCCAGGTTCTGGATTTGTAGATGGAGCTGTGGCTTGCTTACCAGTAACAGGCAGCCCCCTTAGGGGCTGAATTGGGTCTTTTCTTTCAGTCTTATTCTCCCCTCAGCATTCCTTGACCTCACCAACTGCAGGCCAGCCCTCTGCTCTGGCTTCCTTTGCTGGCTCTCTCTGACTTGTGCAATTTGGAGAACAAGAAGGCATGGGCATGGGACGGAAGCAAGCAAACGGGCAGGAGGGAAGCATCTGTGTTCCAAAATTCCTTGCTAAGTACAATGCCAGGTAAAGGTGGGGCTGGTTATCAATTTGAAGAATTCCTTCCTTCCCTTCCTTCCTTCCTTCCTTCCTTCCTTCCTTCCTTCCTTCCTTCCTTCCTTCTTTCCTTCCTTCTTTCTTCCCATGTCAGGGACTGAACCTAGGACTTTGGGCATTCTGAGCAAGTGTTCTACATCTGAGCCATATCCACAGCCTGGAGAAACATACTCTATAAGATTCTATTCCTTTTAAATGTATGGCAACTTATTTTATGGCCCAGAATATAATGTGTTTTGACCAATGTTCTGTGTGTGCATCTAGAAATCGTTATATTCTGCTGTTGATGACTATAATGGTATGAAAATATTGGTGAGGTGAACTTGGTTGATGGTGTGTTCCAGCCTTGGGCATCCTTACTGATTTTCTCTCTGGGAAGAGAAAGTAGGTGTATAATTGTGGGTTTATATTGTTCTCTAGCTGTCAAATTTGGTTCATGTGTTGTGAAGCTGTTAGTAGGTACATCTGTGTGGAAGGTGTTAGGTGGCCACTCCTGCTTTTTCTTATTTACCATTTGCATGGCTTATTTTGTCTGTATTTTTCCTTCTAACTTACTTGCATCTTCAAAGAGCAGGCTGAATACCACACATTTATACCCAAGACCCACAAAGAACTGGTAACACTAACGAAGCCAACAGAAGAGCTGGGAAGAGCTCCTCTCCAGGACAGGGTGACTCTGAAACAACCATAGACCATGCCACAGTGATGCAGCCAATGGCAGTGACACAGACGCTGACAGCACCATGTGCCACTACAAAACTACAGGATGAGGGGACACCAAACCGTGATTTGCACCCCTATTCCTTGTTGGCCCTGTGACCTAGAACAAGTCAGCCAGTGCCCCTGTGATCTGCTGTCAGTAGCAGTAGTCTATTTGTCAGGGAGCAAACTAGAGAAATGAATGAGTTCACACTTGGAAAATACCTACCAGTGGGTGTGACACAAAGTCACTGCTGAGAAGTCTATGTGTTCTTCAACTTATCAAACCAATGAATCCTCTTCCTAAACATTAGGTGAAACTGATATTGCTCAAGACGTTTTTGAAAAATCTAGGATGTGTAAAAAGAGTGGAATTTGAGATTATTTTCTACAATTTTGGGGTATTTTTATTTTGTGGGATGGGTGGCATATTTTATTGATTAAATTGTTTTGTTTTGGAAAAAGTGCTCTCAAAGCTGAATTATACCTTGGTGGAATTTAAAGTTATGATATCTCCATTTTTTCCTTTGGAATCTATATAGTCACTGCTCCATATACTTAGGGCTATGATCAAGGTATGCATGTCAGGGTGACTCTTGCCCTACTGGTTATCCCTCCTGAGGAGAGAGGCAGCATTTTCTTCCCATGGAGTGAAGGGAATTTTCCACTTTGCATTTGTTTGTTTATCTTTCCATATACTCCACCTCCAGCCTTTATGCGAAGACCCAGATCCTCTTATTATGGAATTCTCTGGCATTGCATTTCTGGTCTTTCTGCAAGTTATTTTATCCAAATACAACAGGCTTATGCAAGGTAGGAGGGGCACATAGGACCCCCAAACCCCTGCTCTACCCTGGTCATTGCTGGTCAACACTTGTCTTCCTGCAACTCTCCAGTGGCTTGTCCCTTCTGAAACACATGTCCCAGCACTGCCTTGCCATCCTTCCAGGGACCAGCAATGCCAACAGCCTCCAAACAGCTCTGCCATACTCCTTGGTGACATGGTTCCTGGACTGCACTCTCAGAGCCCCTGCCCTGAGGAGGCCTTGGTTATCTGGCTACCGAGGGAAGCAACCCATGTAGGCTGGTGGGCAAAATGCCAGAAGACATATGTTAGCCTCCAAAGACAAACAGCCAGTTTTCTGATCTAAAGATATTACAAAGTGTGCTCTTTATGGTTGAAAGTTCTTCCTGGGATGTTACCTAAGAGGTGACAAAGGCTGAGATCTGACCTCTGACTGCTCTGAGGTTTAAACACCCTCTGTTTGGCTTTGAAAGGCCCTTCCCAATATTACCCATTTTTTTGATTAGGACTACTTACCTTTTCATTCAAGTAACCTCGGACAAGGGCGGAACAAACTACTTACCCCATATCTTGGGGGAAATCAGAAGGAGCCATAAGGGCACTAGAACAGTGAGTCCATTGGGGCTTATTTCACATCTCCTATTTCACACTGGCAAGGGCTGCACTTGGCTGAGATTACTCTGATTGTCTCTGCAACATGCATGAAGTGTTAGGGGTAAAATGACCATGGAGTTCCCCCCGCCCCTGCCAACTGCCCACCACATAGCCAAGGGAAATCTAAATACCAGACCACAGGCTCATATAGTTTGTGTGGATAGATTCAATTTAAGCCAACTAATATCCACATGAGGTGGTGTTGGAAACTTTGAGCCATTTGCCTCTTCAGTGAGGGAGCTCACTAGGCTGTATACAGGGCTGAGCATGACCGGAACAACAGGAGCCATGAAGGCCTGGGGGGATTATGTCTGAGCTGGAACAGTGGGTCCGGATGACACACCTGCCACCTCACCTTGCTCTGCAGACCTCAAGTGAGCTCCAGCCTGCAGGAGTCTTGGATATGGGTCTGTGGTGTGGTCAGATAAAACTTAGGAGACTGAGGCAAGCTGACCTTTGTAGGATGGGGGCTACATAGAGCCCTCATACATATCTGAACTACCCCCCACTCTTCTCATGTGGACACCCCTTCTAATACACATGCAGGATGCCCCCCTATGCCCCTACTGCTGCATCAACCAATGTGTCAGGGATGTGTCACTGTTCCCACCTCTGTTGACTCAACACTGAGGTCAAGACAGCTGCCTGCTTTGGCCACCTGTGTCTTCCCTTCACCTGATAGGAAAAATAAAACTGTTCAGCTGATGTCCCCTACTGACACTCCCTCCTTTTCTCACACCAGCTGCAGGCTGGTCTGATAAGCAAGCAGCTTCACTGTGTCCTGTTATCAATTGCCTTTGTTCTTCTTTTGTAACTTAGCTTGCTTGCCTTTTACCATAATAGACCCTAGCTAAGTCTCTCAGATCCCAGGCTTGGGGCTCAGACTTTGGAGTACTGAACTTCTCTGGGCCTGACAGTGTAACAAAGTTTGGTTTTCTCCACTTATCTACTCTTTACTTTCCCTACACAACTGGACTATCTCTGCACAGTACGCGACTGCACCCCATGCTTTATGGGGAAAGTGGAAGCTGTGGTGAGGGTCCTCACATTTCTCCTGCACCCTGACTACAGTCACAAATGTTCAGTACACATCCAGCAAGTGCACTCCTCAGGAGTGCATTCTGTAATGTGGCACCCAGCAAGCAAAAGAAAGGCAATTACGCAGAGGCTTACAGCTCCGCACATCTGGGTGGCCTTAGCCAGCCAGGGAGTGAGATAACAGGATGCAGTGAAGCTGCTTGCTTAGACCAGGGTGCAGCTGGTGTGAGAAAAGGAGGGAGGGTCATTCTGAAAAGAGGTTGCTGCAGCCCCTCTGACTCTAAACGCTGACTCTTAAACTCTAAACTCTGACTCTAAACCTTACTTGCTACAGTGGAAGCACACAAAACTAAACAAACCAGAATAAAATATTGAACAAAAACATCCATTTTTTTTCCAGAGAATTAAGAGTTATTCAGGATAATTTGTGATCTGTATCAATTTGCCACTTCACCCACAGCTTGTCATCTTCCTTTTAGCCCTTATCTCTTTCAACAAAGATGGCAGTTACTTCCGAATGACCTTACCCTCCTGATATGGCAGAATCCCAGGTTTTATTTTCCCAATTCTCTTGGTGCAGAATGTCATGAGGGTAGATAGGCACAGTATCTTTGTACAGCTGATGCGAGAAGTAGGACCTAGTTCTGAGTCTCAATTTTCTCATGTGTAAATGAGACTCATGCTCCTTCCTTCACAGTATTACCTGGAAGGTTAAATGAACTAATATACAAGGATGAAACCACGTAGGACCTCGGGCTGCTTTGCCCAAAACCAGACCAGAGGTACAAAGACACAGGTGTCAAATGGTAGATTTAGGAAACTGACACAAGTTAGAAAATAGCATCTAAGGACAAGAATCCATGGAAAAATATATTCTGCCATCCTTCAATACTATGTTTTTTAATACCAAGCATAAAAGGCAGCATTTTGTATATTCTCAGAAGAATGGGAAGGACAAACTCACATAGACAAATGTATGTCCAAGTTCACAGAGGTTTTATTCACGAGAGCCAAAGAGGCGACAGCCCAAGTGTCCATCCATTGGTGGCCAGACAAACAACATGTAGTCTACCCATACAAAGAAATGCTACTCAGCTTCAAAAAGAAGAGAATTATCACCTCTGTTACAACATGGTTGGACCTTGAGGACATTGTGCTGAGACAAATAACCCAATCACAGAAAAATAAATGCTGTGTAATTTCATTTATTTTATTTTTAAGCATATTTTATTTTATTTTAAAGAGAATAAAACAAAAGAGGGCAGAACAAAGCAGATCAGAACAGAACAACATGAGCAACACAACACTTTACAATAAGACAACTGGACATTAACAGTAGCTATCAAAATATTTCTCTCTCTGCTATAGTTGAGCATAGTTTCAAATACAATAATATCAAACATAACACAATAATATAAAACCATTCAAGAGAATGAAAGAATTACAGGACATTCTGAGCCAAATAACTATGATCAATAGCTACTATAATATCAGACAAAGGACTTCTGTCTAGAACTTATAAAGAATTAAAAAAAATCAGACCCTCAAAATTCAAAGACCCAGTCCAAAAATGGGTATCTGAAATGAATACACAGTTCTCAGAAGAAATACGAATGAAGAAATGGCAAATAAATACATGAAAAAATGTTCATCATCATTAGTCATGAGAGAAATGCAAATCAAAACCCACTGAGATTCCATCTCACCCCAGAAAGATTGGCCAGGATAGAAAAAAACGACCAACAACAGGTGCTGGAGAGGCTGTGGGGAAAAAGGAACTCTTCTGCACTGTTGGTGGGAGTGTAGACTGGTGCAACCACTGTGAAGGTCAGTCTGGCAATTCCTCAAAAAACTAGGTTTGGAAGTCCCATTTGACCCAGCTATTCCACTTCTAGGCATATTCCCAGAAGATCTGAAAACATCATACCACAGTGATATATGTGCACCCATGTTTATAGCAGCACAATTTGTAATAGCCAGATCTTGGAAACAGCCTAAGTGCCCATCAACTGAGGAATGGATAAAAAAGTTGTGGCATTGTTATACAATGGAGTACTACTCAGCTATAAAGAATGATCACATTGAGATATTTATAAATAAATGGACACAACTTGAGAACATACTCATAAGCGAAATAAACCAAACTCACATGTATAAATACCGTATAGTGTCCCTAGTATGAGAGTTTGTAAGAGTATATAAGATTTTATGGTAATCGTGATTTCCCATTTCATTGCTTTGAAGCCTTTCAATGTTTTCATTCATCAGTTGGAATGGTTTTATTCTGTTTTATTTGACTTTATAATGTGTGATGGTATGAAAAGCTGTTTTGAAGAAAACAAAACATTATGGCAGCCATTGCTGATTTAATATCATCTTCCTTAGAAGTCCTACCACGCCTCTACTCTGCCATTACCATTGGTTCTATCATGTTGTGTCTTATTGGGATTTTAATATATGTGATAGTATAAACAAATCTTTTTATTGAAAATGAGATGTTATAGTAGCCATTGATCATAGTTATTTGGTTCAGAATGTCCTGTAATTCTTTCATTCTCTTGAATGGTTTTATACTATTGTGTTATGCTTGATATTATTGTATTTGAAACTATGCTCAACTGTAGCAGAGAAAGAGATATGTTGATAGCTACTGTTAATGTCTGGTTGTCTTATTGTAAAGTGTTGTGTTGCTCATGTTGTTCTGTTCTGATCTGCTTTGTTCTGCCCTCTTTTGTTTTATTATCTTTTAAATAAAAACACTTTATCCGTTTATCACATTAATGACTTAAGTAATTGTGATTGTCTCAAGAAAAAACATTTGAAAGTATTATGTGGTGGTTTATAATAAAAATTCAGTAAACTGAAAGCACTGCTCTTTTTGCCTACAAAAACTATTTACAAAGCATAGCAATAGTGATTTAGGAAAATTAGAAACAAGATGAATTTGCTGTCTAGAAAGACAATGGAGAAATGGCCACAGTTGTTCAAAGCAGCTGCATTGGGAGTGTGGCAGCATTTTGTTGGTTTGCCCTGATTACAGGGACATGCAGGCCGTTTCCAACTTTTGCTGTTATAAGTCCTGTGTCAAAGACAAATTACTGTAGCCAATGTGAGCCAATATGTAGCTTAAAAAAATCCTAAAGGGAGATGTCTTGGTCAAAGGGGACAAATACTGGTAATGGTACAGGTAGTGGTACAGCTGCAAAGACAGTTGCAGGGGTGTGTGTGTCCTGCCTATGTGCTCCTTGAGAGCTTTAGGGGCTGGTGCACCAATGCCCCTGGCAGTGTTGTCTTCTGGCTTTATCGGTCTGGGGATGAAACACATCAGTGTGGACTAAAACAGTATGCATCTGATCGCTATGAATGAGTGAGAATATTTCTCATGTATTTAAGAGCTATTGTATTTTGTTTTCTAGAAAATTTCTATTCATATTTGTTGCCTATTTTCTATTGACTTATTGGGTCTTTCCTTTTTTTCTTCCTTCATTCCCCTCTTCCTTTCTTCCTTTTTTCCTTCCTTCCTCCCTTCTTTCTCCCTTTTTATTATTCCTTTTCTTTCTTTGTTGTTTCATTTAGAGAAAAAAAGCAAAACAGAAAAAAGGGTAGAAATAATACAGGATTTAAAAAAAAACAAGAAATCGTTAGTTGATAAATTACATAGTATCTTAGAAGTAGTTGTTCAAGTTACAAAATCAAAGTATAAAAAAGGAACAGACTTTCTTCTTTCTTCTTTCTTTCTTTCTTTCTTTCTTTCTTTTTTTCTTTCTTCTTTCTTTTCTTTCTTCTTTCTTCTTTCCTTCATATGAGGGATTAAACTCAGGAACTTCAAACTGAGCTACTTCTCAGCCTTTCTATTCTTTTAATTTTGAAAGAGGATCTTGGTACATTGTTAAGTTACCCTGGATGGACTCAAACTTAACACTCATGCCTCAGCCTCCCAGAGTGCTGGGATTACAGGTATGGCACCTGACTTTGCTCCTGCTTTTCCTTTTTTTTAAAGCTGTTTGTGTCTAATGGCTCTTAGATCAGTAACCACTATGTCAAAAGCAAGGAGCTACTCCTTGAAAAAGATAAATACACCTGAGGAGGTTTCATCAATCAGGACTAGTAAGTATCAGGAAATAAGAGTCGAGATAGAGAGGCACTGAGGCAGAGATGTGACTCTGAGCTGCAGGCTCTTGCTATTTCTGTAGATTCATGACTGGATCTCCAGATCCTGACCATCAGTAACAGGAGGACCATCTGCCTGCAGTAAGTGTACTGGATCGTATGCAAGTACTGTGAGTCAGTAGGTTTCCGGTTCTGTTGCCGACCTGGAAATCCACTCATGAGTGGCCATGGCTGTAGAAATAGGCATTATTTTCATACCTAAGGAAACAAAACAAAACCATTGGGATCTATGACCAAGAAGCCATGGAAACTGTGTTGTTACCTGATGGGGGGAAAAAACCAAAATATTTCACTATGCCATGTTAGTTAGGTATTATGTTGGGAGCCATGGAAGCTGGAAATTGACCACACCTGCAGGGGCTGGCCAACTGGTTCTGAGAACAAAATCCTCCCAGGGCTAGCTGCAGAAACAAGTGATTCTGCACCCTAAAACAACAAGCCCTTAGGTTGCCATACATGCATGTTACTAGGCAACTGGTGTCATGTGATAATGTATAAATAAACGCCCCTACTGTGAGAGGGCAGTTCCTTTCCTCCCATCAGAAGAGAGGGCTCCACTTGACCTCAGTTTTCCCCTTTCCTTTATTTTTTCATCACCTCCCATTCCTGCATCCTGAGACTATCAAGAGCTGCCCTGGTCATGGCAGCATTATTCTAAGAGTTTTATGGGAGTTAGCACATAATTCTTACATCTCTATTAATTATTAGGAATTATGAAAATAAGTCAGCTTTTGAGTTTCTGGGAAGCTACCAGGATGCTGGACTGGGTCCAGCAGATTGCAGGGCCTCAGTCAACCATGCTCAGCGGTCTTGTTTCAGTCCAGGAGGCAGAAACCTTGCATGAGGACTCTGGGCTCAATTGGGCTGGCCTGGGGACAGCTTAAGACCAGCACTGCCAGCTGCTGAGCTCATATCCACACCCCTAGGACAGGGGATTGTGCCCCGGGGGTTTCTCTGGCCCAAGCTCTCCACACCCCACTTCTGCCTCTCACTTTAGGGAGCCAAGTACCTGCAGAGGAGCTGAAACTGCTCCAGTAGCTGAGGGTGCAGGAGGAGATTTGCAACACAACCAGAAGAAGCTTTGGAACACCATTCAAACCAAGGAAACAAAGAAAAATGACAAAAGGAAAGACCAAAAGGCAAGCTCAAATCACCAGCCCATCCCAAGAAAGCCTGGGGGCCATGTACATAGAAGAAAATAGAAGCCATACACCTGAAATGACTGAAATGATATCAATTGAAATAAAGAAGCAACTAGGGAAATCTATGGAGAAATTCAAATTAGAAATAATTACCCAGGTAAAAGAAGAAATGATAAAAGTAGTGAAAGAAATAGTGAACATATCTAGTGAAGACACAGCTAAAAAATTAGAGGAACAAAGCAAACAGATAGAATCCCTGAATGAACACTATAAGAAACAAACAGAATATATACAGCAGATTCAAAGAGATATACAGGAAATCAAAAGTTCTATTGAAAGCTGTAAAAACCACCTTAATGAAAGTGAAGATAGAATTTCAGACCTCGAAGATAAGATCGCAGCCAGTGAACAGGATAGGAAAGATCTTTTAAAAATAACAAAGAATCAGGAAATAACAATTCAACACCTGCAAGATGATGCAAAGAAAAATAACATAAGATTAATAGGGATAAATGAAAAAGAAGGGGACAGCCCAAATGATATCAAGAGGATATTTACAGAAGTAATAGCTGAAAACTTCCCAAACATGAGAATGGAAACTGACATCTGGATTGGTGAAGCATATAGAACTCCAAATAGCCATAACCAAAATAAAACTACACCCAGACACATAATAATCACCATCCCAGAAACCCACCATAAGAACAGAATACTAAAAGCTGTTAGAGAGAAAAGACAGATCACCCATAAAGGAAAACCTATCAGAATCACAGCAGACTTCTCAACAAAAACAATGAAGTCAAGAAGAGCATGGAGTGAAGTATTTCAGATCCTAAAGGAAAACCACTTCCAACCCAGACTGATGTACCCTGCAA
>PVJX010011276.1:0-54075 GCA_004027295.1 Dolichotis patagonum | reverse complement strand
ATTTTTATTAATGTTGTTATACACTGCTGAGACACCATGGTAACCATTGTAGATCACCTTGTATTGCAGTTTTATGTGACTTTTTTGCCTCATGCTTTTCTAGGAATTGTTTTGTTTTATCTTGCTTTGTTTTGTTTTTCCTGCTAATACAGAAATGATAGATATACAAGTAGAGACTCATGCATGTGTAGAGCTTATATACAGTTTACGAGAACCAACTATATAACACTTGTTCAAATGAACAACTACTTTGAAGAAAAAGAGACACTACAATACCCAGTGCTGACTCCATAATGTCATGATGTGAAGTCCAGCAAAACTATCACTTTTTGTTCAAAGTGATCTCAGCTTGCTTTGCGTTGTTTAAGTTTGACACATGTTAAGGTATGGACAGCTGTTTTGAGGAGAATGAGTGACACTATGACAGCCATTCTTGGCTTCCCTAATGTCTGGTCTTGAAGACCTGAAATGCCCTCCTCATCCTGCTCAGATCAATTCCATACTAGGTTGTTTCATGTGAATTCCCTGTATGTGACAATCTGGACAACTATTTGGAAGAAAACAAGAGTTAATATGATAGAGAATGAATATGTCTGATTGTCTAGTTTTGAAATTTTTGTCTCTTACATTGCTTTCTTGTGATCCACTTTGCTCTGTTTTGTTGTGTTTAATTCTACCCCTTTGATACAATTGCACGTATATTTGAGTGGGTAAGATGGATGACCATATTGCTGTTTTTGTCAGATTGTGGAGCAGAACTATTAGCAGTCTCACTGTTTGAATGTCTACTTTACATGTTTTAACTTTTTAAATTGAACAACTATTTCCAAGAAGTCAGTATGTAATTTGTCAAGCAATAATTTCTTAGGTTTTTTTTTTTGTTGTTCTTTTCCTTTTTTCCTTGGAATACTTTATTGTTCCTCCCCTTAAAAAAACAAAACAAAAAAAACTAGGACTAGAGGTCCCATTTGACCCAGCTGTTCCCTTTCTGGGTGTCTTCTCAGAAGAATTAAAAACATTGTGCTACAGCAATATACGTGCGTCTATGTTTATAGCATCTCAATTTGTAATAGCTAAATCTTGAAAACAATTCAAATGCCCATCAACCAAGGAATGGATAAAAAAGATGTGTTTTTTAATATAATGGCATACTACTCAGCCACAGAGAAGAATAAGGTTGAGACTTTTATAGGTAAATGGACACAACTCAAGACCATAGTCATACGTGAAATAAATCAGACTGTATTGGTTACTTTTCTCTTGTTACTGAGACAAAATGCCTGACACCTAAAGTTAAGAAAGAAAAGCTTTCTTTAGCTCACAGTCTGTGGAGGTTTCAGTCCATACTTGGCTGCTCCAAGGCAGGGTGTCACACGGCAGGGTTCATGGTGGTGGCAAACAACAAAATCAACAAGAGCCAAAAAGGAACCACATGAAAGATGACTCTTTCCAACCCTTATATTGTATGTAGACTACACCCATCCGAGAGTGGGTGTAGCACTCCATCCACAAACCCAGCATTGGACTGTGAGTCATTCCCAAACCTCTGGAAGCCTGCCCCCATGACTGCATGAGGCCTCGGGGGACATCCAGACGGAAACCATAGCAGACCACGTGTATAAACACCAGTGTAAGAAACTGAACAAGTAAGTAAGATTCAAAATACTGTTGTTATTTGGGAATAAACTGTTCAAAAGAAAAGAGAAACGGTGATGGGGGAAAGGCAGAAAGAAGGAAAGGAAAAGGAAAAGGAAAAAATATATATACACACACACATATGCAAGATAGTTAAGATACAGGTGCTTTCACTTGGTTCACTGAAAAGAAAGGTTTGTGCTAACGTTGTTTGGACAATATTTATACCTGTATTTTTTGCTCTGAGTAACTACTGTGAAGACAACAATATATAGAGAGTTCAAGGCTTGTATGAACTACATGGTAAGACCCTACATGGTGATCAGGAAAGTTAAAAAGAAAAACAGAATTTTGGGGGGGTTAGAATAAAATTTTTGTCTTAAAGTAGAATGGACTGTTCTGGAATGAAAAGAAAAAAATATGAGGCAAACTCAAGAGTGAAGCCGGTCACGATCGCCTCAATCCCATTTGCTTACATTGCCTGCTTGGCCTCTAGCGGTCCTTTACGTGTCATTGCTCCTATTTCTGCAGGTCTAGAAGTTCAGTGGGATATGACAAGGAGAAACTCCGTTCTGTGATAGCTCACCCTGCGGCAGTGTAGTGCTAAACCACAATCACGCAGTGAGAAGCTGGTAAGTCAGAAGTGATGGAAAGGCATTTGCCCCATTCTAGTGGCTCCTGTGCAAAGCTGAGAGACAGTGACGGAAGCCACCAGCTGGTAGGTTTTAGGGCATCCTGAGGCGGAGCTTTCTCACAAGCTGTGATGGTTGCTACATTGTGTCAACTTGGAAAGTTTGGAAATTTAACTCAGCTGAGGAGCCAGGATCCTTACTTTGTAAACATCCTCAGCCTGTGCAAGAGGAGGGCACAGAGATTTTGTGAGAGCTGTATCTGCCCTGGGGGGTGGTGGTGGTGGGGTCTGCATACACTGTAAGGCAGGAAAAGAGGCTTGCTGTTCCCCCACCTTTGCTCCGGCTGCTTTGCTGGCTGCTGCTTTGAAGTGTTGTCCCTGTGCCGTGCCACCCTGCCTCGGAGCCAGCTGATTATGGACTGAAATCTCCATAAACAGCGAGCTAAATAAACCTTTCCTTCCTTTATGTGGTGGTGCCAGGCATTTTGTCCCAGTAATGAGAGAAAAGTAACCAAGACAAACATGATAACATGATAAATTTATTCTTCATTTCAAGATTAGAATGAAGTGTTATGGGAGTTGGGAGAAGCCAGGAAGAGGAGGAGGGCAGAAAATTTCTAAATGGTTAAGAAAACCTATGAAGACCTGCAAGAGGCCCAGGGTTACCGTAAGTAAGGGCCATACAGTGGCTTAGACAGAAGACAGGCGGCTGGGTGTTGGCAGGGCTGATTCCTTCTGAGACGTCCTCCTTGGCCTTCAGATGCCTGTCCTTTCCATGTACCCACACATGGTCATTCCACTGTGTGTGACCATGCCCTGGTGTCTTCTTCTTATAAAGATATCAGTCAGATTAGAGTCCACCCTAGTGGTCTCATGCTACCTTAATGGCCTTTGTAAAAGCCCTGTCTCCAAATACCTCACGTTCTGAGGTATTGGGGGTTGGGACTCCAACGTAAGAATTTGGAGGGGCACAACTCAGCCACTCGCAGAAGGGCACCTACGGAAGGTGACATTAAAATAAGCATTGAAAATACTACCCATAGACGACTACTTAGACTGAGAGAGAACTGAAGCCCTGGCTTGGTCTTCAATTGGCAGAGCTGGAAATTCGGTTGTTTCCAGAGAGAATCGTGCAACTAAACTCACTGGGTTTTGAGCACACCGTAGGCAGAAGGCCAGTTTGATCTCCTGTGATGGGAAATAGCTTTCGGATGCTCGGAAATGCTCAGAATGACTAGCCCATCAATTTTCTCTTTGTGACACAATGCCACAAGACACCCTATTTTATTCAAAAGATTGAACTGTAAGAACGACACTGTAGAAGAGACAGTCTTTTCCAAGCTGCAAGTCACAACCACTTATGGGTCTTGGAATTAATGTAGAAGAGTCCCCCCTTTCTCATGGAATCTAATAGGATTCAATAATGTAGAAGAGAAGGAAAGGAGGAGAAATGTGACATGCATAGTAGTGAGCATGATTTCATCATTCACTGAGGTGTTTTGTATGTTCACATGTGTACATGCATATAAAGTCCCAATATAAAATGTATTTCATGTTTAAAAAGTAAACCACTTTTAAGTATATGTGCTGCTGAAGTGAGCACATATTCTTAAGTAGGAAAAAAGGTGTATTTCACTCATTTGTGATTTGTGTTGAAAGATAAATATTTAAGAGCCAGGTATCATGGCACCTGCCTGAAATCCCAGCTCTCAGGAGACTGAGGAGGAGTATGGTGAGTTCAAAGCCTGCCTGGGTGTATAATGATATCCTGCCTCAAGCAGCCAATAGAAATAGAAAAATATTGAAATACCCAATTGAGTAAACTTCAAAGCTGGACCCTGCCACCCTCACATTCACCCCAGGATTGGGTATGTCCAAAAGCTGTATAATTTTGTTCTCCAGGAAACTTTGTCCTTTTTTAGATGAAAGAGGGGACAGTGACAATTGAGTGAAGGAAAGGGCCAAGTCACTGGTAGAGTGTGGAGCAGCTTGACCACCTACTAAAACCTGGGGTGGAAAAATGACCTCCGAGGTAGACAGAGCCTCCAAAGGGAGCCAGTGCGTCTCCTTCCAGAACGGAGGCTTCGCCCGCCTTTGAGAACTGGATGTCTTGCTTTCCCGAACCACGAAGCAGAGCGTGGTTCACGCAGATCTTAGCGAAATGGGGTCTCCAGGAGCAGCAAGCCTGGCTCTTTGTGTGCCAGTGCACGGGCAGCAGTGGGCTCCGTGCTGTTCTTGGCTGTCTGTCTGTCTGTCTGTCTGTCTGTCTGTTTATAAATCAGAGTCTCACTGTGTAGTCCGGGCTGGCCTTGACCTTCCTCCGCCCAGTGCTGGGTTACAAACGCGCTGCTGCACCTGCGATGCTGGTGCCCCCCAGTGCTCGGTCCACACTTCGAAGCTGTTGTCACGCTGCACCCCGCAGGTGAGAAGCTGCAGCTCAGTGCGGCTGCTCAGCTTCCAGCTTCTTTTTCCCACTCAAGCCTGGACTTCACCGTCTTCCAGATGGCAGTGGCTCAGCTGATTCCCCGTGATAAAAAGACTAGAACACGTCCCTAAGAAAGGGGCAGAGAGTTTTAATCATTCATGGTTATTAGGCTTAAGGATTTAAGAGGACGTGGTAGTCTGTGGGCTGTGAAGTCAAAGTAGCAGTGACTCAAGGGTCTATTAAAACTTGTATTTGTCAAAAAGGAAATTAAAACGTAAAAGTGGCTGAAGAGATGGTTTTAATACATATCTAACAATATATTCATTTAATGTTTATCAGCTTACCAATTTAAACTTAGGAATAAAATGTGAATAGCGAGGGAGAAAGACGTAAGAAAGGAAGGAGAAGAGGGGAGGAGTATGGGGTGGAGAGGGCTCCAGGGTCCTGACTCTTGAGTGTGCTCCAAAGTCATAGGGGAGAAGTCAGTTTCTCTGTTTCTCCCTGCCCTGGTCCATTAGTTTGATGATTAGTTAGAAACTATTAGGAACAAATTTCTTAGCTTTATTTCTTTCAAGTCTACCAGAGTCACTCAGACCCATACACACTGTTGGACCCCAAAGTACAAGACCATTGATGCGGGCAATCGTATCATCAGTGTTCAATGGGATTATTAGTTATCCTTGTTCACTCCTAACTGTGCCTAATTCATAAACTAAACTTGATTATGGTTACGTATACAGAGAGGAAAAACCTTCCCTATAGAGTTTGGTACCACCAAAGATCAGGCCATAGATTTGCTGTGGGACTTGGAATCCATATCTATATCTCAGGAAAGGGTGGCTGCTATATCTTCACTGATGTCTTGATTAAAGGGACACATGTATACGTTTTGCAGTTTTGTGTTTAAGGTTTGGATGTATATATAACTTCATATATATGTAAAACTTCATCTGTATATAATTTTAAAATTGCAGTTTAAGAAGTGAGTAAAGGCAGGCTGGCAGGGCGTCCTTTTCCTCATGGCCTTGGCCATGCCATGGCCACCAGTAAGCTCTCGAGCTATGGGGGGAGCCTGCCTACCCACTTCTGTGTCTTAGAGGACATGACCCTCAAACCTCTCAACCACTCTGTTTGGCAGGAAGGGAAAATGAGGCACAAATAGTCCCTGTGCGTGGCCATGAGACTGTTGTCACCAGAGCAGAATTGCCTTGACTCCAAGTCTGAGTTCTCACCACCTTACTCCAATCCTTCCAGTGTTAAATGGATAGTTTGTATCCATTGTGTATCCATCCTTGTGATAGTTTGTATTCAGATGCCCCCCACAAAGCTTCATGTGGTCATAGGTGGGGAGTTTCCGAGTGGCTGGATTAAGGTATGAGAATGTGGATTAAGAATGTGATACCTAGATTCAAGATGTGAATAATGGAAGTCCCCACCCTGAGTATGGATGACACCAGGGTAGAATGCAAAGGGACAGAAGGAAGGCAGGCTGATTGCTGCTGCTTGCTGCTTCCTGCCTTCTGCCGCTGAGGAGCCAGTCGACTATGGACTGAAACCTCTACCAACTGAAATGAAGCAGACCTTTCCTCCTTTAACTTGTGGCTGTTGGGCATTTTACCCCCGCCATGGGAAGAGTAACTAAGACAGCCTTCTAGCTTTTCATTCCAGCATGATCTGGGAAAGTGCCCCACCTAAAGAGAGAAAGGCCTAGAAGGTGATGGACCAGAGTGGAGGGCTGACTGGAAGCCGGTCTCCAGTTGGGGTTGATCCAGTGGGTCATTAAAAAGGAGGCAGCCCCAGCTCTTGGTAGTCAGACGAAGAGCCATCTGCCCACAAGCTTCAGAGTGTGGAGCCTGCGTGTCTCTGTGTGTGTGATCTCCTCCAGGCGTGTAGGACTGTAAGACGTGAGAAGTCAAGGTCAGATTTTCTTTTCTACCTTAAGTGTCCTCATAACACCAGAAGGCATGTTAATTTCAAAGGCTAAGACCTTCAGCACACACAGACGAACACCCCTTGCTGTTTCCCAATTGAGCAGAATACCCCTGTGCTATGTCTGCTTCTGGCAGTGTGAATCACACAGAGTGGAAAGTGCGTTTCCCTGCTACCATGTTTACAGCTCTCTTGCTTTTCTGTCCAAAGGTGACTGCGTGACTCTGCAGCATTTGCAACTTGCCCTTTGGTTGGGTTCAGGAACCTCTTGTGCTCTCCCTGCTGAGTCTTCATTTCCTCCTGAAGCTGAGCTCCCAGTGTTGGCCAGCGCCGTGGGGCCAGGACCTGCCAGCCCAGTTTCCTGCACGTCAGGAAACGGGAATCAGACTCATGCATGTCTGTGGACACTGGAGCCAGTTTCTCCTCCCGGACAGATGGAAGGAAGAGGTCATCACACATGACCCAGTGGTTCAGACCCCTCGGGGCTGAGAGGAGATCATTTGTCTCACAAGAAGCCATTGTGGAAACCGGGTTTTAGTCAATGGCATAAATAAATCTCTGGTGGTTAGAGACTGGTAAATTTGAATGGCAGTCTGTCTGGACTTCTCACATGTAACTTCATACATTTCTCTGGTTGAGGAGAACCACGCAAAGGAAAAATGCCTTTAAAAAAATATAAGAGACAGTTCATGCTTATCTTCTGCAGTTCTGTATTTAAAACAGTAAACTTTCGGCAGGCAGGTGTCTCTGTAGGCTCCAGACAGGCTGCCAGCTGGGGAGGGCCAGCCCATCTCCCAGGGGAGAGTGGGCATCCAGGTGAGATGTGCTAGGCGCAGGCCTGGGCTCCTCATCTGCGTGGCCCCATCCGAGAAGACGGCTCCGAGGCCTAGAGAACTGGGGAGAGGGCTGCCCGACTGTGACCTCTGTCTTCTGACTCCTCGGCCTGGCGTGGCAAGGGTCAGGTGTGACCATTTACACGCTGGGCCTAGCAAACCTCACACTGCCATCCCTGGACTTTTAAAAAAAATAATAGATTGCATTTTAATGTATTCTTTATTCTTTTTCTAAATTTCTTTTTTAGACTGTATTTTTAAAGAGGCTTCCCATCTGCCCCTTGTTCCCTCCCTCCTCCCACACAGCAGAGCTCCCCTCCCATCCACATCCCCCTGCAGAGTGGTGACAGTGGGTGGACCCACACTGATGCAGAGCCCGCAGTGTGTCTTAGGGTCCTTCAGGTTTGGACCAATACCTCGTGATGTGTGCCCACAATGGCGGTCTCACACGGAATGGTTTCACCCTGAGCAGCTCCTGTAAGGAGGTTCAAGGTCAGCCTGAACTGCATGGTGAAGCCTGCCTCAAAAAGTGGGAAAAAAGGGAAAAGAAGCAAGCAAGCAAGCAAGCAAGCAAGCAAGCTCTCCCAGTGACATTCTAGCGACCACAGTGAGGAATCCTGGGTTTCTAACCCTGTTTTTATTCTGCAGTGTGGGGACCCCAGGGCTCCCTGTCTCACAAAGGCCCCACCATCAAGACCTTGCCCAAGGTGGGTGTGGTGGCGCGCGTCTAACTGGAGGCTGAAGTGGGAGGGTAGCTGAGCAACTGAGTTAGACTCTGTCCCAAAACAAAAAGCAAAATATGGCTGGGGGTGTAGCTCAGTGGCAGAGCACTTGCTTAGAAGGCTCAAAACACTGGGTTCAACCCCCAGTTCCACAAAACGCCAACTTTACGGAATCGCAGCTGACCCTCTGAATCCCCTGGTTCCACATCTGTGGATTTGATCCACCGCTGATGAAAAATACTTGAAAAACTGTGTATCTCTAGTGGAAGGTGACTGGACATGTTTCTTGTCATTATTCCATAAACATTACAGTATAAAACAGTTTACACAGCACTCACGCTCTTAGGTATTGTAACTCATCTAGAGATGGTGTGAGACATATATGGAGTACAGTGTGTGGTGGCACATCCCTGTAATCCTTGTGATCCCTGCGCTCTGGGAGGCAGAGACAGGAGGGTCACACGTTTAAACCCAGTCTGGGAAATTCAGAGATTTAGCAAGATCCTGTCTCAAAAAAAATTTTTTTTAAGGTCTGAGAATGTAGTTCAGCACAAAGGCCTTGGATTCAATTATGGTACTGCAAATAAAGAAGCATACATGGGAAAACATGCACAGGTTACATGCAAATCCTAGGAGGCTTTCTACAAGGGACTTGAGCATCTATGGATTTTGGTGTCTGTAGGGGGCTTGGGAACCCCCTCCCACGGATACCGGGTGATGAGTTACATACACACTTCCAGGCAGGGGTCTCTGGCCTCCTGATCTGCCTTCTGTGTGCTGAGGCAGCATAATTTACTTTTCTCCAGCTGGACTGTGAAATTCCCGGGGTCCCTCCCATGAGCACCAGTCACATGGACCCCCCCTTCACTGACCAGCTCTGCTCCTGTGCCAGCCACAGCGCTGTGCTCCATGCCCACCCTGGCTCGGGCGGAAGTTGCAGTGCTGATTTCTCAGCAGCACCCTTGCCTTGTGGGGCACTGGGCGACAGGAGGAAGAGCCAAGAGGAACCTTGATTTAGACATGTTTTGGCAGTGTTCTAGCCACTTTGCTGGAAGCCACCATTGTGGTTTAGATCAAAAACACCCGCCCAACGGCTCACCTACTCAGAGGTGGGGTTCTGGAAGGCTTTTGGTGGGTCAGTCGAGGATGAACTCTTAGCTGAATGGACCGTTGGGAGGTGGGTCCTAGTTGGAGAAAGGGAGGTCACTGGGCGCAAGTCACGCTCTGTCCCACCTCTCTTGCTCCCTCTGCTTTCTGGCTACCATGAAGGGCACTGTTTTTCTCTCCCGCACCCTTGCGCCATGATGTTCTGCCTCCCCTTAAGGCCAAAGTAACGGAGCCAGCTGACCACGGACCGAAGTCCCCGAATCCACGGACCAGAATCAATCTTTCCTTTTTAAAATTTGTTTCTCTCCGGTGTTGTGTCACATCACCGACCACATGGCTGTGGACCCAGTTGCAGATTCCGTTTTTGCACAGCCCCGCCAACAGTGTTGAAACCAGCTGCCACTGCGTGATGCTGGCAGGCTGATGGGCAGGGGTGGAGACAGAGCACAGGCCTGGGCTTCGTCCCTGGTGCCTGGAATCTGTGGCCTCTGCTGGGAGGGTTCAGAAGGCAGAGACTGGATTGGGAGTGCCTCTACTCTCCCTCAAGCTGGGAGGGCGGGTGCAGTTGGTACTGTCCACCAGAATGCCCACGCTGGACCTGTGTGTGACCTGAGCATCTCACGAAGAGTGGCTGGGACCTGAAAGGGAGTGAGTTGTCCAGGACTCCAGGAGAAAATACGGGTTTTTCTGACCTCGAGTCCCACGGAGAATGGCGTCGTTGCCTCCACCTTCTGTCGGCTCCTGTCCCTTGGGCTGGCTTGATGGGGTCTGGACTGTGTCACATACAGGAGAGCTGGGGAATAGAAGATGCTGCTGTGAGCATCGGGAAAATACGATCCCTGTCTCAGAGTGATGTTTCTGATGAATAAACAGAGTACGTGGAACTGCAAATGAAACCAATACAATTTAATCACACATTTGGTGGCAAAGAAATATACGCACTTCTTCATTAACACGTAGGAAAGACCTAATAGTGCGCGTCATTAATGGCTAATTTCCAGGCTGCAGTAAACTTCGATTGTATTTTGAGAAATGTGCCATAACAGGATAGGTACATAGTTGTGACTTCTACCGGTGATGGCATCACAGGTCCAGGGACCCCTGGTGGTCTGTGCTTTGTTTCATAATTGCATTATCTTTGGTTCATATAACTTTTGTTGGGGTTATATTATTATAAATAGAAAATAAGGGCTGGGGATTTAGCTCAGTGGCTTAAGCGCCTGCCTGGCAAGTGCGAGGTCGTGAGTTCAATCCCCGGTACCAAAAAAATAAATAAATAAAAAATAAAAAATAAATAAATAGAAAATAAATTGGGTGTGACGACAAAGGCCTGTAATCCCAGCACTGTGGGAGTCTGAACCAGGAGGACTGTCAGTTCAAGGCCAGCCTGGGCACTTTAGTAAAGTAGGGAGACTCTGTCTCAAAATAAAGGAGAAGTAATGGGCTGTGGGTCCAGCTCAGTGTAAAACCCTGGGTTCAATCCCCAGTAGTGCAAATAAATACATAAACTAAATTTTAAAAATTTCATACTTAGAAATTTTCTGTATTTTAAGCCAGGTATGGTGACATACACATGTGATCCCGGCACTTGGGAGGCTGAAGCAGGAAGATTGCTGTGTGTTTGAGGCCAGCTTGGTCTACACAGTGAGTTCAAGCCCAGCCTGAATGACACAGTGAGATTCTGTCTCAACAAAGCAAAACAAAACAAAACAGTTCCACATTTTGACCCCAGAATAAGATGTATCTTCCCATCTACTCAAACCTTTGGCTTTTATGTATATTTCTGCATACGTATTTTTATTCGTTTTTTATTGCTGTTATAAATGTCATCTGGTGGGCGTCACGAAGGGCCTCTGTCTCTCACTCAGGTTTCTAAGTCAAGGTCACATGTACAGTAATTTCTACCACTTTTCCGTGGCCACCTTCACTTTGTCGTCATGAGCCTTCTAGGGGTACCGCTGTGTGTCATCTGCCCTCAGCCTTCCCCTGGCTACACTGCATCCCTCCACTGTGTTCCCTTCCCGAGGGTGACGTTCAACCGAGAGCTCATATTGTTTGCTTTCTCACCCCTGCCTTTTCTTACTTCTGGAGTCTTTGAATTAAGCTTGACGTTGGATTCTCTTCTTTATTTTTGTACTACTTGGGACTGAACCCAGAGCCTTGACTACATCTGCAGCCCTTTCTGTTTCTAGTTTTATTTTTTGACACAGGTTCTCCCGATACGTTCTGAGCTGCCCAGAGTGATCTTTCTGCCTCGGCCTCCTGAAGTGCTGGGATTATTGGTGTGCCCCACCATGGCTGGCTTAGAGTGCTTTTTTATATGCCTGTATGATCTCATCTGGGACAAACTGTCAATGAAGATGCGAGGGCAGAGAGCACTGGACAGATCTTTATAAAGGCAACTGGGCATATACTTTAACACCTGGGTACAGGTAGACAGAAAGACCGAGGGAAGTGGGCTTCTTTGTAGGGCTTGAAAGAAGGCAAGGGACGTTAGGTGGGAAAATCTCAGTAAGAATCAATGATCAAAGTTCTCTGAATGACTGGTGCCTCAGTGGTCAAAGTCCTCAGGGCATCCGGGGTAAATGTTTGGGTGTTTTCAGGTGTCCAGGGCTTAGAAGATTCTGTGCTCCATTTTATCTCTTTTTACTACATCCTGTGTTTGCCCAGGGCAATGGCACTGGCCCTGACCTGGTTTTACTTAGAGGACAATACCGCCGCTGACCAACAGGTTGGGTGCTGGGAGAGTCAGGCCCGAATCCAGCCTGACACATTCAATTCTATATGTATTTTTGGCTACCTTGTAGGTCTCTCTGAGTCATCCTTCCCTTGTGGGAACCAGTCAGGAACCCGTGGCCTGGCACTTTCACCTTGACTCTTCCTGAGCTGTGTGGTAGCCCTTGCTTCCCATGGAAGGCTGCAGAAATGTCCCCCAGGGCCAGGGACGTAGCTCCGTGGTAGAACACTGGCCTATCGTGCAGAGTTCCTGTGCCATTTCCCTCAGCCCGTGTGTGGTCCCACCGTGTGACCCACTGCCACCTGCCTTGAGAGGGGAGGCCTATACCTGCTTCCCTTGGGCAGGCCCTGTTTGACCAGGACGTCCCCAATTTCAGCGAGGAAAGTCCTGCAGGCCAAGGCTAGCTGGTCATTGGATCAAGGTGTGTGTGGGTCCAAGACCCGTCTTCCACCGAGAGAGCTTTGGCCAAGACTGAGCGGTAAAAGGATTGAGTTTTCACCTGCGGCTTATGATGTCTGGACGCCTTAAAAACTTTACCGACCAATGAGAAGTAGCCCTTCCAGAGCTACCTATTTTTTGGAGGGTGTTTTTGGCTTTGTTTTGATCCAGGGTTTCTCTCTGTAGGTCAAGCTGGATTCAGCTCAGTGTAGTCAGGTGGCACCAGTAACTGTGAACCCCTGTAACCCACCCCAGCCTGTTGCTCTTTGTGTCTCCCGGAGATGGACCAGGCCGGGCTAAACCTTTGCTGAAACCCCATCATCTGATTTCTAGCAGCAAAGCTCATTAACAGACAGGGGGAAGTTACTGCTTCAGCTGATCCGCAGTAACTTTGCACTGGGGCCTGCATTCTCCCCGCCTTCCTCTCTGCGAAGATCTCTTCTGCTTTGTCCTGACTGAGAAACTTGGGAAATAAAGCCAACTGTTTGGGGTGAAAGTTCATCTTAGGTAAGATGTGCGCTCCGGTTTCATGTTGTTCTTAATGACTCACTAGGGATTTTGTTATCTTGTTCTAGCGCTGCTTTTACAGAGTGTGATTCCACTTTTTTGCTGAGCTCCTGTAGGAGCCTCGTGGGTTGTGGTTTACTAGAAAATCAGCATTCTGTGGAAAGAGTCACATTGGAGAATCCTAAATTTTTATCTTCGCCCAGCGGCTCTGCCGCTCACATAAATACTGATAAGCAATGACCTTCTCTGGGGTCACCCAGCACTCGGACCAGAGTGGACGCAGATAAGCACTGCGATGCAGCTCTGCGTGGATTTTACTGCAATAAAATCTGTAAAACAAGTATAACATTGAGGAGTATCTTCACATCATACTTAGTAGTTTTCCAGCTTAAGGCTTTGTGATTTCTAGCATTTTGTACAGGTAAAAAAAAAAAAAATCTTTAGTGTCTGGAAAGGAAGAGCCGCCATAAATTTTTTTTCTGTATGATGTAGCAAGTCATAGATAGATGGTAAATTTAGCAGGGGAATTGTAAATATCTATCTAAGACTATGGTAGTAAAATCAAGGAGTTATGTCTCTGAAAGACAGCTGCGTGTTAGACGAATATTTGACTTAATACCACTTAGCATCTTGGGCGGCTCTAAGGAAGCGAGGTAAACGGGGAGGTTTTACTATGCTTATTTGGAGGAACCGCACTGGGATGAAAATGAAATAAATATGTGAGAGGGATTACATCAGTTCTTACTTTTTGTGGCACACAATTAATACATCAAATAGAGCTTAGACTCTGCCTGATTTTCACTCAGGCAAAGATAAACCACATCCTACAGGACATACTGTAAAACGGATTGATGAGATTTGCATTGGTATTTAAGCTCCTCCATTTCCGGTACGTGTATTCAGGGCAACCTAGCAAGATCCTGTCTCAAAAGATAAACAAGCAAAAATAAAGAAATAAAGCAATTGTAAGACTGGATTATTTAAGAACCATGCACCCTTGACTCAGTCCCTCACAATAGGAACACCTTGCAGAACTAGACGCAGCATCACACCAAGGATGTGGGACCCCCACTTTCCCCCCTTTTTTTGCTAAACCGGCTTACCTACTGCTGTACCCCTCCCTAACCCTGACAGTCTCTAGTCTACTCTAAAGAATCTCGTATTCATGGAATCAAACACTGGCTGTGCTTGGGCCTTCTCCTCTCAGTGTAAATTCTCTAGCCACCAATATTGTTATGGTATCCGTCATTTTTTCCCATTTAACCCAGTTCTGTTGTGTTTTGTGAATGCACCGCCGTGTTTAATCAGTCACCCGCTGAGACTGATCCGGTCATCTCCAGTCTGGGATGATTATGGGTAAGCTTGCTATATTTGTGTGCTGATTCTTGTATGAATAGAAGTCTTCGCTTCTCTGGGACAAATGCCAAGTGCGATTGCTGTGTTGTGGAAACTGCTAAATGTTTTTTCCAGAGTAGCTGTGCCATTTGGCATTTCCTTTAGCAGTAAAGAAGGGAGCCCTATTCTCTTCACTCCTGCCACGGTTTGGAGTCATTATTTTTTATTTAACCATCCTGATATGTGTGCTATACTATCTAATCTCACCTTTAATTTTCACTCGGCTAATAATGTTAAATATTTTGTCCAGTGTACTTAAGAACTGGTTATGCTTTTTGGTGAAATGAATAATCATGCCTCATACCCATTTCCTAAGTGGTTTGTGTTACTGCTGGGTTTTGAGAGCTTTTTATATAACCTGGTGTATACCTGCATTTCACATATCCCTTTGCAGTCCGTAGTTCATTTATTGTGCTCTTAACTTAGTTATTTGTGTAATGATTCTTTTTTAAATTTTGATAATGTCTAGTCTTCAATTGTTGCTTTGATATATGGTTGTGTTTGGTCAAAACAATTCATGGTCTACACTTAATCCTTTTCTAATGTTTAGTTTCTGCAAAGATCTACAGGTTAATGTTAGGGCCCCCGTCTGAGAGACAGCACAATCATCACGGCAGTGATTCAGAGCTGTGCCCTGGTAATTCACACCTCCTTCTTCCCAGAAGCCACTGATAGAGTGATTTGTACTCAATCTAGAGCAGCGCAGAGTATTAAAAAAGAGGAGGCAGGTAGATAAGAAAGTTTAATGGGGGGACACGGAGGGGGTCACCACGAGGAGGGCTGTGGCTGCTGTCTGCAGACAAAGGGCAGGTGCTGCCTGATACAGGCTCTGAAGGGGGAAGGGCTCTGGGGACTGGTGTGAGCTGATTTATTTTGTGAGAGTGCAGGGGGCTGGGTAAACCTTTACATGCCTGAGCTTTGGCAGACTTTTGGGAGGGAGAAGCCATAGGGGCTTCTGGGAAGAAGGAGGTGTGCACTATCAGGGCGCAGCTTTGAACCCTTGCCATGATGATTGTGCTGTCTCTCAGGGGTGGGGGGACCTGACAGTTGAGTCTCCTGATTCATTTTGAGTTAATTCTCACATTGGATGTTTGGGGATTTTGTTTTCTTTTGTTCTTTCTCCACTGAATTCTCTTCATGATTTTGTGAAAACCCTGTCCATCGTGTTATGTAGATCTGAATCCTATCTTTATGTAATTTGATCTGTGTGTCTCTCTGGCCACTGATATATGACACTGCTAATTACTATAGCAATAGTAAATCTTGAAATGGAGTAGATTGACTTTATTGATTGATTGATTGTGACTGGGTCTCACTCTGTGGTCCAGGCTGGTCTTGAACTCACTACTTAGCACAGGCTAGGCTCTAACTCTTAACAGTCTTTCTGCCTCAGCCTCCTGAGTGCTGTGATTATAGGCATCTGCCCCCTCACCCAGCAGATTTCTCTAATTTTATTATTATTTTTCAAAATTGTTTTAGTTCTTCAAATTCCTTTGCATTTCCTGGAACTTTAAAAAAAACTTTGTATATATCTACAAAAAATATCGCTGTGATTTTTATAGGAATTATTGTCACTGCATCTAGTTGAGGAAAATTAACACCACCCCACATTTTGGATATTCTAATTCATAAACATGGTGCATCTCTCCATTTGGTTGGGGTCTTTATTTTCATCAAGGTCTCACTATGTAGTTCAGATGACCATAAACTCACTATGTAGCCAGGGCTGGTCTCCAACTCACAGCAGTCTTCCTGACTCAGCCTCTTGATTGCTGGGATTACAGACAAAGGACACCATACCTGGCCTGTTAGGTGGATGTCTCTATTTAATTGTTTTGAGGCCTTGAGGTAGTTTTCAATCCCTCATCTAAGGTCTGCGTTTTGTGTGAGCCCTGTTCCTTCTCAGCACACCCAGAGGATGTACATTCTCTGGAGCTGGAGTTTGAAACCAGAAACTGGGGGAGATCTTATCTATAACTAATGATTAAGAAAGTAAAGAAAAATCATATTTGTTTCTCGAGTAGCCCCCAGCAGCCTTGCACAGCCTGTTAAATTACTAACTGTCGTCTGCCTCAAGAGGAAAGACGTGGAACTTCAGATAAAATAATAAAAATTACCTAAATTACAGAACAAAGAGAAAATAGACTCTGACACAAAAGTAGAGTTCCAAATGCTTTGGAAACCGAGCAACTCACTTGTAAATAATTCAGGGGTCAAAAGGAAGTCTCAGAGGAAATTAAAAAAATACTCCTAGTGGAAGTAAAATGAAAAATGAAGCACATTAAAATCTGTGAGATCAAATTAGTGGTGTGAGAACCAATATTCTTGCCTTCTTTCCGTTTCTGTTTGGATTGATAAGATCATGTGATTGTCTTCTTCTGCCTGTTAATAGAACACATTGCATTGACGGTCATAGCACTAACAAGCCTTGTTTTCCAGGAGTAAATCCTGTTTGGTTATGTTACATAACTGTTTTAGACATTGCTGAATTGTGTCTGACAATCTTTCATAAAAACATTTGGTGTCTGTATTCACGAAGTGAGCCAAGCATGGTGACACACACCTACAATCCCAGAGGCTGAGGCAAGAAGCCTAGTGCCAGTCCAGGGCCAATCTGAACTATGTAACAAGACTGTGTTGCAAGAAAAAAAAATTCATCCCAACACTGTAATTCCAGCATTCGGGAGGCTGAGGCAGGTGCATCACTGTGAGTTTGAGGTCACCCTAAACTACATATTGAGAGTCTATCTCAAAAAACCAAACAACAAACATAAAAATGGAAGGGGCTGGGGATTTAGCTCAGCGGCATAAGCACCTGCCTTGCAAGCATGTGGTCGTGAGTTCGATCCCCAGTACCGATTAAAAAGAATAATAAATAAAAAAATAAAAATAGTGAAAATCAATGAAACAAAAAACTGCGTCCTTAAAAACATCTGCAAAATCCACAACTATCTAGCAAGATTGACAAAGCAAAACAGGGTGCATGTAGAGACACCAATATTGTGATTGAAATAGAAGATAGCACTAAAGATCCCATAGGTGTCAAAAACATTGCAGAAAACTATAAATACTTAAAATAGTTCACTTACATAAAGTAACATAAATATCCCCATAACTATTAAGGAAATTTAATTCATAGCTCTGAAACATCTAAAAAAGCTCTTCATGCTAAGATGGTTTCACCAGGGACAATTCACCCAAAAGATTAAAGAGGAATAAACATCAATTCCACACATCCTCTTCCAGGACAAATAGTAGAGGGAATAATTGAGGATTCATTTTACAAAGCTGGTATTACCTTTGATATAGGGGAATGACACTCCCGACCTACTATGTCCTATACGAGTAAATGTTCTCTAAAATCGAAGAATGAATTTTAGGAACAACAGAGGTTAAGAGTGGAATATATTTATTGAGAGAAAGAAAGCTTCTGTCTGAGGGACAGAAGGGGTCCCGAGCGGGTTGCCAAGGACTCTGTCTTTTCCAGGAACTTTTATAGAGTAAAACTATGAGATTAGATGGGTCAAAGTTGGGGAAAATGGGAATTTGCAAGATGGGCATAAGGCGGGACAGAACTGTGGTCAACCAATAAGATTAATTGCTCAGGTAAAATTGATTAAATTAGGAGCAAATGGGGGAGCGAGTCACATAGTAAGCGGGCATGCTTAACAGCAGTGACTCTTCCTTGGGAGAGGGGTGGGACGCTGACTCCTGACTTCCTCAGGGTGACAGAGAACTGTTTGGACTGTGGATCCTTAGGATGTGGGTGTATTTGCTTTGCCTTTTGTCTTGAGAGCTGGCCCACAGCAGGAGGTGATTGTCTCCTCCAAGGCTGCAAGGGATCTGAACTTCTGCTCTGGCTCCTTTGAGAGCCCAGCCCTGTCTCATGCCTATAATATTTCTAACTAGCTCAGCTGCCTATAACACCTTGATACTGATAAAGGAGATGTAACTCCCAACTTATTAGATGCCAACTTGCCAAGTTTGTGGTCTCCCAACACAAAGAATGAAGTCGAGAACCAAAAGAAGAAGTTAAAAGTTTCACTGGAAATAAGGGTTACCGTGTGGGTCAGGCTAAAATCAACTTAGAGGATTACAGGGATAGCTGCTTAGCTAATATTGGTCTAATAGGGGAGCGGGTCTCATAGTGCAGCAAGGGGGCATGGACAGCACAAAGGCGTTGTGGGGAAGGGATGGGTCCAGATGCTCTGATCGCCTGGACGTCTGATACTCAGCTGGGCCATGGACCACAGCTCACAGCCGTCCTCCTGCCTCAGCCTCTGGAGTGCTGTGATTACAGGTGTGTGCCTCCACTCCCAGCTCTCCTCATAAATGTAGACACCACAATCTTTTACAAAATATCATTGGATATAATTTGGCAATATGTAAAAAGAATTATAATCCCACCCCTTGCAGGCTGAGGCAGGAGGATCGCTGTAAGTTGAGGCTAGCCTAGGACTACATAGTAAATTCAAGGCCAGCCTGAACTGCATATTGAGACCCTATCTTAAAAAACTGAGGGATGGGGAAAGAATTATATAACATAATCAAATAGGGCTTATTTCTGGAAAACAAGTCTTGTTCAAAATGTGAACATCAGTGCAATGCATTCTATTAACAGGCTAAAGAAGAAAATCATGTGACCTTACCACTCAAAGCAGATGTGGGAGTAAGGCAAGAATATTTGTTCTCACAACACTAATCTGACACTGTAGAAGTTCTAGCCAACTCAGTAACGCGTAAGTGGATGAGAACACAAACCAATTAGAAAAGAAGTAAAGCTCTTCAATTTCACAGACAACATGACTGGCTATGTGGAAGATCCCAAGGAATCTACGGAAAAGTACAAAACCCAACAATGCCTAGAGCTAGTGAGGTCAGCAAGGTCCTTAGATAAAAGATCAACCACTCCTCTCTGCCCCATCCACAACAGAGAGAGATCAAGTATGGTGGTGCGTGCCTGTAACCCCAGCACCCTGAGCAGTTTGAAGCCTCAAATAGGCAATTTAAGAAGACTCTGTCTCAAAATAAAAAATAGAAAAGGGGCTAGGACTGTAGCTCAGTGTGAACTGACTATAGCTCAGGGATGTATTATAGACATCTAAATTAGACAGAAAACATAATATACAGTCGAGGAGAGAATGAGCCCTCAAGGAAGTGAATACAAAAGAAAGAAAGACCCCAGGACTGTGGCTAGCGGCAGATCGGAAGATAGCCAGGTCTTGGGATAGGGATGCAACAGCCAGGCTTACACCATAAACAGCAGTTTGAGATTGTGCTGTAATTCACGCCACCCGGTGCAGTGGGCCTAGCCAGGCAGCCGGTGCTTCGGAAGTGTCCAGGACACCTGGCCCCATACTCCCCTTTCCTCCCCACAAGCCTTTGTTCCATGAACCTTTGCTGCATGACTCATTTCCCCATTGCATCAATAGTAGCTAAGGGCTTATACTTACGATCCTATAGGTTGACTGCAGTTTTGAGATAGGAGATTAGGTGTGACCTGTTAACTAATATACCCTCCCAGGCACATGCGCAGAGCAGTTCCCAAAGCCCGGTGTATGGACTTCTCTCGAGAATTTGAGCAGGTTGCAGGAGGACCGCCTGGACTTCATGTCAGTCTGAGGCGTGGGACCCCAGCACGCTTCTCAGGACCCGGATGTAGACGTTGTCCTGGGCTTTCTCAAGATTTGGACGACACAAAAGGAATGAGAAGCCATGAAAAGCTCCGTATGGTAGCTTTCCACGGTAGTCCACCCTGTTTCCCCACACAGTGCACACTTTTGTCTTTGCTCTTTCCCTCCTTACTCTGAGGCCCAAGCCCATTCTGCAACGCCAGTTTCTCCCCCACAATTCCCTTTTGCTTTCTTGGATAAACTTTGCCACTGCTTTTTTTTTTTGCTTGTTTTGTTTAATTCTTTGTTGGAGATGAGAACCTGGAATCCGCTCTAGAGGGAGAGGGGAGCAACCCAGAGCCACTGCAAGAAGCAGGCTCCCCGCTAACAGGCAAAGTCTGGGGGTCCCAACGAAAGGGCTTTAGTCACTCCTTCCAAAAGTCCAATTGAAGAGATTGTCACCAGCTAGCTTGGGTCTTTGTTTTTAGTAACAACAGAAATTAAAACAAAAGCACAAATTTATAGGAAAAAAGTTCTAATGGCAAAGTTAAAAGATAGAAAAGGTGTTTAGTGGCCCACCTGGAAAGGCAGGAAGAAGACCAGCTGTGGAGGGTTAGCTGGTGGGCTGGGCTGGTTGGTCGTTATCTAAGTCCTGGTGACAAAGTGTTGGAATCCTTATGGCTGGGGATGGTTTTTTCCCAGGTGGCTGCAGATTTAGGACAAGCAGGTCCAAGATGACGGCTGGGGACTGTTTAAGCACAATTGGATGTACTGGAAGTTGTCTATACTGGTGTCTTTAATTTGAAAAAGTGCGACGTTATTTAACTTTAGGGCTCGGGCAACCTTGTTAGGTCAATCTTTAGACAGACACTGCTTGATGATTAACATATCCATGTGTAAAGCTGAAAAGAGATTTGACCCAAACTTCATAGTACACAGAATGAAAGTCAAACTTTTGTTTTTAGTTACTTGTGAACCCAAGTGAAGAGTTAAGGTTCATGGCAAATTGGCTTTTCTTTTTCTTTGACCCAGTTAATTGGAAAAAGTAAAAGAGAAGAGAAAAGACCGGCTCTGCAGAAGGAGCTTGGGCTGAGGAAAAGAGGAAAAAGCAAGGTAAAAGTACACCCTAGGGAAAGCGGGGCGGGCCACCATGAGGACCTGCACCAGCCTGCCCTGCTTGCTTTGGTTTTTAAGCAGCGTTCCCAGCTGCCTGTCCCCAGCCTGCTAGTGACTAACTTGTATGACTACGGCAAGCTGCGTGGCGGAAAGAAAGTCACTCTCAGTGCAGTTGCGTGGAAGAGGAAAACAGCTGTCCACGAACCAAGTCTGTCTCCCTGGGAGGCCAGCAGTACCCCAGGGTTCTGTATCAAGAGTCTGGGACTGTGGCCAGGTTAATCACTGTCTCAGGACCCATCCGGTGGGACCGCCGCAGTGTTAGAGCTGCTGCCTGGGGTACTCTGATCCCAACAATCTTACCTGCAGAGACTTCTTGATCCTAGAAGCCAAGATGGTAGATCCTCGCTGTAGGGAACAGTGACCCAGGGACCATGTGGAGCAGGAACCTGACCCAAAAGTGGGATAGTAAGACAGATACCAGGTGAAGGAAGAGATACTATGCTGCTATCTTGCTTTTAGTCCGTTACCCTCTGGAACCCGGAGGCCCAAGTGAAGGGTCAGTGCTTTAGAGCAAAAGCAGCCTCTCAATAAGGAATCAAAGGTAGGAATTTGCAGCTGGGGCAAACTGGACAAACGGGGTGGAAAGTCATAAAAGCCTCAGAGACTTGCCCAGAACACAGGACCCAAAATGACTCTCTAAGACTTCAGGGCATGAAACCATGCCTTCTCAGGGGCACCCTATCCACAAGCTTTTGTATTTGTTCACCAACCCAAAAGCTCTCTGGATTTCATTGTTCAAGATTTTCATAGTTCAATTCACAGCCCTGCCCCAATTCCTTCCCTGCAGTTGACGGGAGGAGCTGAATGACCGAGGCTGTGGGAGGCTCCTACCCTGAATTCCCTCTGCCGCACAAGCTGGAGTGTGATGCAAAGGGTTGTATTATGAAAAACAAAAGGTACTCTCGGTCAGGAAATTCAGGATTTTAGGAACTCTGCACCAGGAACTGGGGACGAAAACCAAATATGCATTAAAAAAAAAAGTGCAGGAGACCATTGTTTTGAAGTAAATGTCTGCCCTGGGACCCAGCACGCCAGAGTAGGAGTCAAAATGGAGTCACACAGAGTAAAGGCCTGAGACAGCAAACCAAAACTAAGCTATCTATCAGTGCTTTCAAGAACCCAGAGGGAAGTTTCCTGGACAGGTCAGTTTCAGTGGCATGATAATTAAGTACTCTTGGTTTTAACCTGTTTTGGTTTTGTTTTCTGAGAAGGCCTCTTACTATGTTGTTCAGGCTGGGCTTGGGCTCTCAGTGACCCTCCTGCCTCAGCCTCTCAAGTGCTGTTTTAATCCTTATACAAAAGAAGTGTGCTAAAATAAGCTGATATTAACCAAGCAAACGCTTTTTTTGCATTTGCTCCCTGTATCCAGTTTACACAGAAAATAACTTTTGTTCTTTGTTTCTGTGTTTTCCAAAGTCCTTCTCTATCTAGAGAAGTCCACCCGGACACTTTATGGAACGATGTACGTCCACGTTCAAAGTAAAAAATACAGCCGATGAAGGCCTGTAAATTGGCACATGCTTGTAATCCCAGCACTTGGGAGGCCGAGGCAGAAAGATCACCTTGAGTTCAAGGCCAGCCTAAACTAAATAACGAAACCCTGTCTCAAAAATGAACAGACAAAAAAACCCTCTAAGAATCAAAAGAGAAATAAACAAATGCTCAAGGTCGCTTGGCAATATGACAGCCGCCTGGCCAATGTTGCGTGTTCCCTAGACTGAGCTTCAGCGCCCTGTGGCGCTGATGCCCCGGGTGAGGGCCGGCAGAAGGCTGGTGACGAGGCGGGGGACACGGAGGGGACCAGGGTTTATTCAGATCAGGGCACACTGTCAAGAGGCGCGGCAGGGAGTTTCCAAGAGAAATCACAGCCAGGCTAAGAAGCTGGGGTGCTGTAAAGGAATGAAGAAGGGTCTTAAAATTCCATCTTCCCTGTTGATCTTCTGAGAACACCTGCGCTGTAATCGAAGCCACACACACTGGGGTCGGAAACCATCGAGGCCTTTCCCCAGAGGCTCCTCAGACTTAGATAAAGCTTTCCTGTTTGTTCCTTCTTGGAAAAAACGGGCGTCAGTCCGGTGGCTGCAGGGAAAGTGGCTCTGGCCCTTTCAGTCTGTAGGTACTCACTGGATGCCCGATGGCTGCTGAGTGCAGGTGGGACTGGGCGATGTGGGGTCTGAGAGTTTCAACTCTTGTCATCACGATTAATATCGTATGTCAGCACAACTGGACCATAAGGCGCCCAGATGTTTGGTCAAACATTTCGTAGTTCTGGGAAGATGTTTTTGAAGGATATTAGCATGCAAATGGATTCACTGAGGAAAGTAAAGCCGTGGTCTGTGAGCATAATTCGTTCCAGAAGCATGCTTATAACACAAAGAACTTTTATATCAATGCAAGTTTCCCCGTAAGAAATTTAGATGGCTTATTCCACAACTCCAAAAGATCTGTATATAAAAGCACTACAACTGCCTAGCATGGTGACACGTGCTTATAATCCCAGCATGTGGGAAGCTGAGACAGGAAGATCACCATGAGTTTAAGGCCAGCCTGGACTGCATAGTGAGTTCAAGAACAACCTAAACTACATAATGAGACTCTGTCCCCAAAATAATAATAATAATAATAATAATAATAATATACTATAATACAAAATAATAAAAAATAAATTACCTGCATTTGCCTTTGCAAACCTTCATGGCTGGTGTGAGGGAGACAAGAGAGAGGAGGGTTATTGTGTAGAACAGATTTCACAGTCACCGATGGAATCTCTGCTATTTCTTTCCCAGCAACTTTATCAAGGAGGCGATCCAAGGACACTTGCCTTTGCCTTCTTTTGAGGATTTCACAGAAATGTGACATGGCACTGTGGTTACACAGATCCATCACACTCACTGCTACAGCTTTATTCGTGCGGTGCTTCTCTAAAAACCTTTTGCAGTTTCCCACACTTTACAGACACCCCTAGTCTCATTTGAAATGAAGGATTCCTCTGCCTTTCTCTCCTCCTCTGCGGACAGGATCTCCTCCATGGCCTGTGGCTGTTGGGAGAGGGCCACCCACAGTCCTGAAGTGAGGGGGGGAGAGAGAGCCATGGCTCAGCTGTAACTGTGTGACAGTCGGCATGACACACTACTCGTACTGGCAGACACCACTCACTGGTTAAGTTAAAGTTGACTGGAAAGAATTACCCGTCTTATGGAACAAGTTACTCCCCATCCACGGTTTTACGCAGTTTGCTCTCTCAGTATAGATGGGCCTCATCCAATCAGCTGAAGGCCTTTAAAGGTCTCCTCCCCTTCAAGATAAAAAAGAATCCTTCCTACGTAATGCCCTCCAAAGTGGGAGGGTGGCTTTTTCTCCTGCCTTTAGACTCAAACTGAAAGATTGGCTCTCTCAGGGTGCTCGGTCTCCCCGTCTTACACAGGGACCACACCACTCCCTCTCCTGATTCTCAGGTCTGCAGACTGGGGCTGCACCATTACCTCTTGGACTCCAGGTTACCCAGTCACCCCATAGTCTCTACAATTATAAATAAATAGTAACTAGATAAGTAAGTAATAAATAAGTAAATGCACCCACTCTCATGGTTTAGTTTTCGGATGAATCAAGCAAGTGCTGTATCACTGAGCTACATCCTAGCCCTTGTCATTTTGACCTAGGGTCTTCCTAAATTGCCCATGCTGGCCCTGAACTTGCAGTATTCCTGCCTCGGTCTCCCAGGTAGCTGGGACTACAGGGTGCACCGTATGCCCAGCTTACACTTCTGTGATTTGGATGCTTTTCCTCCAAAACTCATGTTGAAATTTAATTACAGTTTTAATAGCATTGAAAAGTGGGGCATTTAAGAGGTGATTAGGTCACAGAGACTGCCCCTTCTTGGATGGGCGAGTCCAGCCCCCTTGGGCCTTGCTCTGACCCTCGCTTTGGCCTTCCACCAGGAGATGATGTCTGCCACGCTGTGACACAGATGCAGACTAGCATCTTGACCTTGGACTTCCTAGGCTTAAGTAATATAAGAAATGACTCATAAATAACTCTAGTATTCTGCTATGAGAGCACACATGCACCCCACATGCAGCCTGATGTTTGCCCAAGCAACTAGAACTGATCTTTGTCAATCTTCTCCAGAAAAACAATCAAAAGGGTATGTGTGTGTGTGTGTGTGTGTGTGTGTTGCTAGGGATGGAAGCCAGAGGCTGTGTGCATGCTAGGCAGGGTGCTAGGCTACTACTGTGCCATATGCCAGCCCTCAAACCCCCATCTAGACATTGATGTGAAGGCATTTTTTTTAAAAAGACAAGATCTCACTATGTAGCCCAGGCCGTCCTCAAACTCACAGTGATCCTCCTGCTTCAGCCTCCCAAATGCTGGGAAGGAAGGCAAGTGCCTGCCACTACACTCTCCCATAAAGATATTTTTTAGATGTAACAAATATTTCACTTTGAGACTTAAATTGGGGGTCTCATCCAATCAGTAGAAGGCCTGAAGAGAAAGGCTGAGGTTTTCCAACAAGTGAAGAATTCTGCCTCAGACCTCAACATTTGTGTCTATATCCTAATACTTTTATTTGTCTCAAGAAAAATATGGTTCTACAAGAACAGAATCTTAGCTGGGGCTCAAACTCACAGTGATCCTCTTGCCTCAGCCTCCAAAGTGCTGGGATTACAGGTGTGTGCCACCATGCCTTGGTAAGAATAGAAGTTCTTGCAAACTTCTGTTTGGAGGAAATTTCTGAGTTTATTCTGGTTTTTCTGGACAGTTTTCTAGTCTGATTAGATTTAAAGTCTGATGACTCTTTTTCCCATGTAATATAGGAACTAGGGTGTGGCAAAGCTGGCTGAGGAAATGAGCAGAACCTGTCGATTACAAGACCCCATGGTAACGCCGGGACCCCACGTGTAGAACTCATGAGCTCCCACCAGATGTACAAGGCATGAAAGAAGACGGGGTGCCATGGAAGCTGCTATTGTGAGTTCCCAAATAACTTCATGCACTTTTATTCTTGCTTTTGCCCTCTTTTTCTCTTTGTTTGGCCCAAGACTGCTCTGCAGAGCTGATTTCTTCCATACCCATTCATCTCTCACTTTTCAAATAGATTTGGCGCCATTTTTGGCTTGACTCCTTGTCTTAGTTACTTTTTATTCATCGCTGAGACAAATTACCTGATGCCCAAAGTTGGGAAAGGAAAGGTTTATTTCTTACAGTTTTTGGAGGTTTCAGTCCATACTCAGTTGGCTCCAAGGCAGGGTGGCATGGCGGGGCCGCAGTTCATGGCGGCTGCAAACAGCAAGGCCGAAACCGGTAAGAGAGAGAGACACCCACCTTCCTGTCATTATATCACATCCTGGCTCCACCCCCTGGGAGGGTGCAGCACTGACACCACCAATCCAAGCACTAGGCAATGAACCAATCACAAATGCACAATGCAAATACATGAGGCCTCGGGGCCACCGACTTAAACCAAGGCACTCCTCTAATCCTTCCTTTGAGATAAGGAAAACCCAAAATACTTCTTATTGGTGAGCTGTTTCTCATGGAGCTGCCTGACAACAGTAGGAAAGAGGACAGTATAATAATGTGGCCCTAGAGAGGTGAGAAAGATCCCCAGAGGGTGTTCTTAATCTAATACTTCAACAAGGCAAAGTATAAAGTGACCATGTATTTAGCACTGTAATACGCTTTCTTGTCAAGCTAATGAGTATGATGAGATTTGTCATTTGCTTCTAATTCTGCCAAAAAAAAAAAAATCAGGGGAAAATAGCACAAGCCTAGGGATTCAAATTTCCAGATCAAGGACCCGTAAATGAGCTGAAAGGTTCTTAGTCTGCCTGAAAGAAACCCTTATATTCTGTAGTTACTGAGCTAAGTCAAACGTGGAGTCCTCCCGCAACTGGCTGGATTGCAGTATATCCAGGCGTCCCCCAAAGCCTTGAGTGATTGTAGGGGGGCTTTTAAAGGTCACTGGAATATGGGGCATTGTAGCTGACTTGCTGCTGGGAGGCGGGGTCTGGTTGGAAGAGGCGGGTCATTTGGGGCAGGACCTAGAAGGGCCCGGCATCTCCTTTCCTACTTCCTCCCCTGATGCTCTCAGCTTTTAAGCTGCTATGAGGTGAACAGCTTCTCCTCCACCAGGCCCCTCTGCTGTGCCATCCTGCCTTGGAGCTGGCCATCTGTAGACCGTAACTCGAGCCACAACAGATCTCTCCTCCTTCAAATTGTGGATGTTGGGTACTGTGTCCCAGTAATGAGAAAATGACTAAGACACATCACAAATTAGATGTTCATCTTCACAGGGTGTATGCTGTTAATGTGAAAAAAAATCAAGGGGGAAGAAACAGGATCCTGAAAATTGGAACAGGGGCTGGGGATTTAGCTCAGTGGCTTAAGTGCCTGCTTTGCAAGTGCGAGGTCGTGAGTTCGATCCCCGGTACCAAAAAAAAAAAAAGAAAATTGGAACAGATATCAGGTCACTAGAACCCAAAATTCTGATGAGTCTATGCCAGGAGGTGACTCCAGCTGAAGAGAGTAACTATGCTTTGCATAAAGAAACTATAATGGCCCCATATTCAAGCTGGGTACTCTGGAAAACAACACTGGTTCTGCTCCAGACCCACCCTACTTTCCTTCTGGACTCAAGTCCTCACCTACAAGGTGAGGTGCAAAAGGTGAGGCAGGAGGAGGTGCACAACACTGCAAAGGAAGTGCGAGGTCTGTCCCAGGGAGAAACCAAGGGAATGCTGGTGGTGGATATGAAAGTCATCAGATAATCACAATCAGCCAATCAGGACTCTGGCAGGGTGATGCTTTGGCTGCAACCAGGACTGAAAGATGGTCCACACTCCACGAAGGCTGGAACCACCTTGGTAACTGCAGAGGGACTCAGGGAGATTGGAATGATGAATGGATTTATCCTGTGGACCACAGGAGGGTCCAGAGGACGCCAAGAACTAACACGTGAGCGGAGGCACAGCATCCCGGAAGAGCACTGTGGTGGTTTTCTCTATAAACCAGAAGCTGCCATAGGAACCGCAGCCACAGTGTCGGGAAGCAGGCGCACAAGGGCTAACTAGACCCGTGGGGGTGTGGCTGAAGCACACCCAGTTCAAACCGTAGTACAGCACTTAATCACAAAGGCAAAGTGTGCATGGTTACCATAGTGAACAGTAGACAAACAAACAAACAAGCAAACAAAAAACCAGGCACAGTGGTGCATAGCTGTAATTCTAGCACTCAGGAGGCTGAGGCAGGAGGATTGCTGTGAGTCTGAAGCCAGCCTGGGCTACACAGTAAGTTCAAGGCCAGCCTAAACTACACAAGGAGACCCTGTCTCAAAGAACAGAAACAAAACAAACAAACAAAACATAATGTATGTAGAGAATTACCAATCTTCATGGTCTCCCGTGCAGAGACCTCTGACATTGCTGGCTGGTCATGGTGTTCCTTGGAATAAACTAGATTTGCTCTACAAATAAAATTTACTCAATCTCTAGAATTGAGACTATTCCACGTTAACTGATCCGAAATGTAACTGAATAGAATAAAACAGTCATGGCCCCACCATCAGTTTCCATACTCAGGGCAGTTTATAGACTTGTAACCTCTAGAATAAAAACGAGGCTTGAAGGAGGATCTAGTAGAAATATCTTGCTGTGTTACCAAAACTTTATGTTGCTAATCTCAGCCTTTTCCAGGAGGGACCTGTGGCCTTACATCAATGTGACAGTGACTCTGTATCTTACTCAGCAAGTGACACAACCTCCACACTGACCCCTGACCTGTAAGTGAGGGTCATTATAGTGCAAAAGCTACGTAGAAACCACTAAGACTGTCTCTACCTGGAAAGATAGCAGAGACAGCTTTCCTAGAGACAAATGCAGACGGGCAGATCAGCAACATCCCTGCACTGGCCCACCCTTGGGGTTTATCAATTCTCCAAACCTGTCACAAATTAGTGTGCAGGGCTCTTAATCACCAGTCCCTGCTGGGTGTGGTGGCCTCCTAATACTTGGGGAAGGGTGAGTCAGGAGGATCGCTGAGTTCACGACCAGCCTGGGTTATGTAATGAGTTCAAGGTCTCAGCATGAGCGCCATAGCAAGACTCTGTGCCAAAAAACAAACAAATAAAATCGTCATCCTCTTCCACAAGATCTCACACTGGTCCATCGGACTGAGGGCAGTATGTTGATTGCACCTGGTGAGCAAACAGTGTCAGCTACAGTACTCAGACTTTATTGACAAGACATTTGGGTGTCAGAGGGTGGGAAATTAATCCAGCGAAAATTCAGGGGCACTGGGCTGGAGCCACAGCTCATGGCAGAGCACGTGATCAGCAAGCACGAGGTCCTGGGTTGGATCCCCAGTACTAAGGAGAAAAAAGGTCAGGCATCTTCCACCTCCAAGTGAAATCCTTTCCGGAAGTGCTAGTGCACTCAGGAGGCTGAGGCCGGAGGAGAGAGGTGAATTCCAGGCCAGCCTGGACTATATATAGTGAGTTCAAGGCCTGCCTGAACTGGATGGCAAGACACTGTCTCAAAACACAAAAATAAAGTTAAGTCTCTAAGGGTTCAGGATGGTTAGGTATGATTTTGGGGTGCAGGTAAGTTGCTGTACTGACCTTTCCCACATCTAGAAAGAGGCACAGTACCTTCTGGGCCTGTTTGGATTTTGGAGACCACGTGTACCTAACTCATATTTGCCACTCTGAGCAGAGGGGTGGGGACAAAGTGAATGAAGGCTGTGCCAGGTCCAGGCTCTGTCTAGGCTGCTCTGCCAGGCCCAGTGGGGCTCCAAGTGGCAGTGGCAGGTGCAAATGCTACTTGGTGCCTCTGGTGGGCTCCCTGGGCAGATTACAGTGCGGGTCCTGAGGGGTTTTGATCAAAGACCTACCATCATTTGCATAGAATGCTCTTTGTCTGAGAATCTGGGTTTGCCACTAGGCCTTAGCAGGTACTGAATGCTTAATCGTGAGCCGTTTAGTTATCACAGCTCGAGGCCTGAGTTGACCATCGTGAGCTGGTGGTGTCTGACTCACTGGACAGCAGCCATTCATCATCCAGTGGAAGTGACACACATGGGATCAGCCTTGTCCCAGCGTTGAAGGCTGGGGTAAGTTACAGCAGTTGTGGCGTCAGCATCCACGGTTCCTGTAGCTGCTGTATTTCTTCTTCCCAGACCTTAGCTGTGGTCTCACAGCTTGTGCTCAGCTGAATGAGAAATAGAGAAAACTTGGGCTTGTTCTACACACGAGTCTGCTGCACAATCGCCCCTTTCTGGGACATCCTTGAAGGACAGTGGTGAAGGGAAATCCTCTCAGGAAGCAGGACAACAAGCCGTGTAATTTCTTTTTTCATTTCCCTTACGGGGAAGAAATGGAGAGGCATGTGACTGTACACTGATTCAGAGGCTGTGTCTAGGTGGGAAGGCATTAAAAGGGCAGCGATCGTAAAACCCATGACGAGGAGGAGATCTAGGAAGCATGCAGGCAAGCAGATCTTTTTGAATAAACTAAAACTATAAAGATATTTGCGACCCATGTGAATCCTCAGCAGAGGAGGATTTAGTAACCACAAGGATTGGATGGTCCACTGCGGATAACGCTCAGTGTCATTCCCAGCCACTCCTACCATTGTCCAGCTGGCTCATAAACACGTGGGCCAAGCAGCAAGGAAGGAGGCTTTGCCTGGCTTGGCGGTATGGATTTCCACTCCCCCAGCCAGACCTGGCTGCTGCCGTTGCCTAGCACAGGGTCTACCACAGCCAACAAGGCTGGATCCCCAGGAGGAGGAGATGCCGTGCCGCAATTCACCACCACCGGCTAACAGATTGATTACACGGGGTTTACTCCCTTCATGAACAGACACTTCCTCTGGGTACAGATTTTCCTTCTTTCTTGCAGGGCGCCTTGTGGACCTCAAGGTGTTCCATTCAGCCTTCTGATGCCTTAGCACCCACGAGGGCAGCACTGGGCTGAAGGGTTAGAGCATTCTGGGACATGAAAAGGGGCAAACTATGGCGGCTGCGCTGTCTCCTTTGACCGGATATAGGGAGGCAGAGGGTCATGTGACCTCTGATTGAAGTGGCGCATGCGGCGGATATTGATGACGTATGAGGAACCGATTGGAATTCTCTGTGCATGCTAACCGGAAGGGGAGTTGCAATTAAGGCTGAAGAAGAAGCAGGAAGTGGTAGGTGTTCCGCGTTGGCCTTCCGCCGTGTTAGACTACCGCCGTAACTGTACGGTAATTTATACTAGGGCAGGAACCCTTCATAAACGTAATGAAATTCACTGTTCTTATCATGTCCCTCACCAGCTTGATGGGACAACGAAACAGCATTGCAGAGTTGGCCACAGAATGTGTGAGGCAGGGCTGAGACGAGCTTCTGTGCCGTGTACTTCTGGCACACCCAGGAGTCAAGGGCTGGGTGTAGGAAAGGCATTATTCCCCTACTACCAACAACATTTTCCTTTTTCCCCACCACCTTACAGTTAGTTGGTGGTCTACGGGTCCTGACAGGGGCTCCACTGAACTGGAAGTTAAAACTACCACTTAGCCCGCTTGGGTTCCTTCTGTCTGAATCAACAGAGACAGATGGGGGTAATTGTGCTGGTTGGGGCAACTGATCTTGACTACCAGGGAGAGCTGGCATGTGGCTCCGCGGAGGTGGTAAGAGGAGCATGTCTGGAATACAGGAGGTCCCTGAGGGCGTCTCCTGGGTTACCACACCCTGGGACTAAAGTAATGCAAAACTATACCAACTCAATTTAGGCAGGACTACTCACAGCCCAGACCCTTCAGGAATGAAAGTGTGAGTCACCCTATGGAGTAAGGAACCACCACTATGATAACCGAGGGGTTTGCTGCAGGCAAAGGAAATGCAGAATGGGTAGTAGAGGAAGCTGGGTATAAATACCAAGTGTGGCATGTGACCGGTAATGGAGACAAACACTGTCATCGCTGTCAGCGCTTTTCATTATTTCGTTATGAATGTTTATGAGTATACTTATTCGTATCTATCAGTTATCATTTTTCCTTCCCTCTTTTATTCTTTATCATATAACATAAGAGGGATTCATTTTACACAGTAACAGTTAAATTACAGGACCTGAAGGAGGAGAGTTAAGATTTCTCAAGGATCCAAGCCCTCTGCTGGGAAAGAGGAGAGTGAAGGATAGTTGCATCCTGCGAGACACAGTGAGGACCTTGTGATTGGCTTTATTTGGAGGTTATCTGCGGTTTGAAGAAATGTGTATGCACGGAAAGTTAACAAGGGAGGCTGTGTTATGTGTCAGCTTGCGTAGGCCGCGGTGCCCAGCGGTTAGATGAAACCCCAGTTTAGATGTTGCCAGGAGAGCACTTTGCAGATGTGACTGGCACTGAAACCAGTGGACTTGGGTATAGTGGGTGACCTCCGGCACAGTGTGTGGACCTCACCCAGTCCAGCCTGCTTTGGGATCAGTGCTGCAGCACACTCCTGACGACTCCTGACGACATTTCTAGTCCGCCACGCTGCCTGACAAGTTTCGGACACGCCAGCTGCCACCATCACATGAGCCAGTTCCTTAAAATAAATCTTGATATTTCCTGTTTTTCTCAAAAGCCTTGATCACACCTCCTTCTCTGTAATTGATACAACTAGACCTCCCCAAAAAAGGATCAGACTCTGACAACTTGATCCAAACACTATTTGCAAATGTATGTAAAATATTTACAAAGATTCATATTCTAGGCTGGAAGACGTTTCAACAGATTTCTAAATAATAAAAATTTAGAGCTTTTCTGACCACAGTGAAATTAGTTTAAGCATCTACACCCTTGTGATATTGGTCTCTAGATTTTGGAGGTCCAAGTACATTTTTAGGTGCTGTTTTAGGGCACCTCCCATGGGCAGTCTCTTTTGGCAGGGTGTCCCTACTCAGCCCAGTCTGGGCTCAAATTTAAGATCATCCTCTCAGCCCCCCCAAATGCTGGGGTTACAGGAGTGCACCGCCATGGCCAGATCCCCGGGCAGTTTCTTGCTGCAGAGTCGGCCACATAATGAAGCTGTGTTTAGTAATGCTGACCTTACAGTAGCAAACCACCCTGCAGATGGATGGTCTCTGAGGTGACTCAAGCGCCTCGGCCAGTGAGCACAGCTCTCTCCCCCAAAACAAGGGTATCCTCCTGCCTCTGGGCAGTAAAAGTATTAAGTGTATTTACAGAACCCTCAGCACCGGTGATCTCCATTATGTTTCAAATAATACTTGGGAGAGCTAGAGAAGACAGCTTCATATACGCAAATCTTAATGTGAAGGACCACCCAGCACCTTCTCCCCAGTCTGTTTCCTGGTGGGAAGGCTTTATGTGAGGGCCGTCTGTCCATCAGCCTCTTGTTCTGGCTGTAGTACCATAGAAAGTCAAAATGCCTCTTCTCCTGAAGGGGCTGGTGTTTTACGGTATGTCACACACTTGCTTATGAAGGTGGACAAATCTGTTACTCTGTTCCAAACATGGAGAGAAATACTAGATAGGGCCAGAAATCACAATTCTTGTGTTGGGTTGCAGAGGTGGCACTGGGCAGGTTTGTAGCTGTAGTCCCACAGCAGAAGTGCCTTACTGTGTGTTTCCCCTGTAGAGAATTAGGGAAAGTACTAGAATGTGAAGTACGATTGTAACAACTGACAATAAAATGTAATTGCACAGAAGCCAGAAGGAAAAGAGAGACTCTGTGTTAAGCGAAGCAGGCTGTCCAGGACCCCCAGGGTAGATTCTCCCTCCCACGCCCTGCAGGGTGGGCACCATCTTAGCAGTCACCCCTGTCTCCCTCCCAGACAGGCATAGCCCGGGACCCGAGGCCCGAGAGCGCTGGAAAGAGCCGCGCTGAGCTGCTTGGGGGCCTGCACAGTGGGCTCCGGCTTCCTGCCAGCCTTCTGTTGCCCGGGGAGACACAGCGTGGGGCTCCTGCTCCCTTTAGGAGCCCGCCACGTCTGTGTCCACACACGGTGCTCCAGGGCCTGGTTCTTGCTTTGGCCTCTGGTCATTGTGTCTGGGCCCAGTCCATGGCCCTCACCATGATGAGAGGTGTCATCGCGTCAGGTCCGAGGCCAAGAACTGGACAGTGTCTGAGTCAGTTCAGGCTTCTACTTAAAAAAATACTTTCTGTCGGGCAATTTATAAATAACGGAAGTATATTGCTCAGAGTTCTGGAGGCTGGGGGTGCGGCTCACGGTCAAGACAACAGCAGATTCCGTGCCTGGTCAGGGCCCACCCTGTGCTCCACAGAAGGCATCTGTTACTGTAGCTTCACATGGCAGGAGGGGGACACAGGCTCCCTCAAACCCAGAGCCCCTTGAAAAATCATAAATTCCATTTATTCACAAGTGCAGAGCCCCTAAGATTTAATCACCTCTTATACCACCACCTTGGGGGTTACGTTTCCACATACGAATTTTGAAGGGATGCAAACATTCAGGTTCTAACCAAATATAATTTTCCAGCAACTTTTAGAACTGTTGTTCCCAACCCTGCTTTTTGGTTTTGTGCTGTGGATTTAGGTTTTGTTCATTTGTTTTTGTTTTTATTTTGCTTGCCTGTTTCCCTGGTTTTTGCTAATGGCAGCACTACCTGGATTAAAGTGTCACAGTGATCTTCTGCTCTTCCTAAATATCCAGTGCAATCGGGTCCTGGGTCTACCTTGACATCAATTGCTCCCCGCTTTTCCTTCTTATCCATTGCTGGGGCTTCTCCCCAGCTGAGGGCCTCATTACCCTCTGCCTACATTCATACGGAGACCTTCAAATTAATTGATTCCCCATATATTGTTCTCAAGATTAATTTTCACTTTAATAGTATAGTAAACTATCCAGAAACAAGTTTATCTCTTCAGCCTAATCCATACATTTGTTTTGTGGCTCTTCATGTGCTATGTCACCATCCTTGCTTGGCCCAATTTGTATTTCCTGCTGTCTCTCACAGCAGATGCACCCACAGAAGGTCGCCTCCAGTTGGCATCCTCTTGGCCAAGTAGACTGGCCTTGCAGAGTTAAGGACAGGGACCTCGGAGTTGGCAGGGCTGGGGTGAAGTCACGGTTGCAGCATAAGCTATACTTACAGGAAACCCAGGAGCCACAAGTTTGTCATGCATCATCTGGAAATGACAACTTCTTTACTGCCCTGATTTCAGGCTTGTGACTTCTAGCACATGAAGCAACACAGTCCTGCTGCTTGAATCCATCCTGCTTTTAATTTTTTTTAATAAAAGCCTTAGAAAATTCATAGAAACCTGTAGACATAACACCAATAACCACCATAAAAGCTTTTCAAAATCCCAGTGCCAGTTGGTGAGTGGAGGAAAATTACTCCATGAGATCATATCCGTTGCAAGGGCTCTGCTTAAAACAGATGGAAGTGAAAACAAAAGCCAAAGAAACACATATGTACTTCAAAGCAGAATTAAAACCCAGTTGATACATTGTAGGAATTTTTAAAAGTTGAAAAATTAAATCAGGGAGGTGGCAGAGTGATGAACAGCAGAGAAAGAACCTCTCTGAAATTCAGTGTCCAGACGCTGGAATTTAGCAACATGAGGAAGAAAAGGGAAGTGTCCCGGACCCAGCAAGGATCTGAAGCAAGAATTGAAGCCTGAGGGAGAGAGTGAAGAGAGAGAGACCTCAGTGAAGAAAAAGTAACAGACTTTAGAGAAAAACCCATTTCTCTTCTGACCTTGAGCAGTTTCCTGGTGGACTCCCCTTCTCTGTAATCCACGACCACTGTGTAGACAAAGCTAATAGCTACGCTCCTGTAAATGGAGTCTTGCAGTGTCCTGGTTTCTCAGGAATTTGCTGATCTTTAAGGCTGACCCCCGCTTAGATACTGAAAAGATAAACAATCAATTATGTTTCTGTAGACCAAGCCCAGCCATATCCTGGGACCTGCTTTCTTTTAGGAGATACAGATAAACTTGGCAACTATGTTTCTGTGAAGCATTCTGTGGCACCCTGGAATTCCTAAAATCTCTTCTTGCAAGGGTAAATTGTAAACTGCTGCTGAGTAAATAACTGCTGATTGTCTCAGTTTCTGTAATCTTGCTTGCACCCCCTTCTGGTTTCATGCCGATCCCCTCAACAAAATTTATACAAACAGGAGCTTCAACTTTGTTCGGCCTGGCCTTCAGCCGTTTTGGACAGGAGTCCTGCTGAGCCAGGTGTATGCCTGATAAAACCTTCTGATTCCTCTGTGGTCTCTCCAGTCTTATTTGGGTTCAGATGTTCTCCAAGATGGCAGTTGCTGGTAGCCATCTTGGAGAGGGGCGACAGAACTTGGAACTCACAGCAGATGGCTCCATGTGGCGGCTCCCAGTGTCAGGGTGAGGCCAAACTGAGTTCAAATCAGCAGCAGGTCAAGGAGCTGAGTCAAAGCTGGCGGGAGGTACACGGAGTGTGGCAGGCTGGACAAATCAGGTTTCACCCTTTCCGCCAGAAGCCAGCTGAGCTTCAGTGGAACCAAAGGTGCAGGCCTGCTGGGATGCTCCCCCGGCCCACTGTAGATGTGTGGCTGGCTTGCTGAGGTCAGTCAATACAGACCTGGGCTCTGTCTGCCCACTCCGGCTACCAGCCAGGGCAGAGACACACCCCGAAGTGGACACTTTTCTTCTTCTATTTTTGTTTGTTTTTGTTTTTATATTTGTGTGAACATTGTTTCTAGTTTTTTCTTGTTGCTATTCTGTGCTGCTCCTGTTTATATTTCTTACTTTTCTCTTTCCTTCCTGTCTTCACCGAGTTCCCACAGTTTGCATAATCTTCCTTTGTTTCCCAGCCTTGCTTCTAATCTCTTTCTCTTGTTTCTCTAATATTTCCCCCGACTTCTTTTAAGTTTTCTCCCCTGAGGGTAAAATTACCATATTGTGGCATATTTACTGTATAGAATTTTCTGGTTTATTTTAAGTTTTGTTACATAACTGCAAATATAGTTCATATGATTAAAGGTGGCAAATTAATAGTTACCACACTGTCATTTTCTAGGCTGTGTTTGATGCTGTTGTTCTAGCTGATTGTATTACTTTACCCCAGGTGACATAATTGTTCTGAGCTGTTGTTCTTCCTGGTACACAGAGAATGAGATGCCTGTGGGTCACAAACAATACTATAGGCCAGTACCAAAAAACCAGGTCGTAGACCGAGTGGCAGCACGTTCTCATCCCCAATAAACTGAAAAGGTAGGAGCTTGCAACGGACTCAAAATTCAAAGACATCTCTGAGAAGTAGTCATTTCCTAAGGGCTCTAAATGCTAGCATTAAGGCTACCTGCTCTAAGTAATTTGCAGGCATCAACCCAGGAATGAAACTTTAAAAATAGAAAATGAGAAGACACTTGAGCAAAAGCAAGGTGTAACTCCAGATGTCAAGCTCACCAAAGGAAAACCCAAGGGGCCGTGAGGTGGACCCATTGGAAGGCCATTCAGTTGGACTCTCTGAAATGATGACAGCAAAAGTAACAAACAAATGAATGAAGCTATAGAAAATATAAAAAATCAGAAATAATTTCTCAGATAATTACAGAGATGGTGACCATAATGTTAGACTTGGTTAGAAACTCTAGAGCAGATACTGATTTTTAAAAACTGAGGAACTTAGGAAAATGATGGAAACCATCAACATTCAACGTAGGAAAGAAATGGCATCCATGAAAGGGATTCCAACAGATATCCAAGAGATTAAAAAGTCTATTGAAAGTATATGCAGCAGAATGAGCCATTGTGAGGACAGAATATCAGATATAGCCCGCAGGATTGTTAGTGATCATGAAAAGAGAGATTTCTTAAAAATAGCAAAGGACCATGAAAAATCAATCCAACAACCACTAGATGAAGAAAAAAAACCCACTTAGGATTGATTGGTGTCAGGCAGGGGTTTCAACTCAGCAGCACAGGGGCCTGCCTAACAAGCAGGATGTCATGAGTTTTGATCCCAGTACAAAAAAAAAAAAAAAGAAAGAAAAAGATTGATTGGAGTCAATGAAAAGCAGGAGATATCACAAACAGCATTAAGAAAAATCCTGTTGACAGAAGTAATGACAGAAAACTACCCAAAGATGAAAAAAGAATTTCACATACAGCTAAGTTTGACATACAGAACTCTAATTAGCCATGATTTTAAAAAAAGTCTGTACCAAGGCATATCATAGTCAAGATTCCAGAAATTCAACACAGGAACAGAATGTTAAAAGATTTTAGAATACTCTCTTCTCATTTCCCAAAATCCATTATACATTTTGGTCCTTATTTATACTTTCTCACACCAGAGGAAAAAAATGTATTTAAACACGTGTGTCCAATTTATCTGACTTCAAGAGTATGGTCTCAAGGTGTATCCATTTAGCCAGAAATGTTCAAAGGAGAAGGGAAATGAGGGCGGGGAAGGAAAAGAAGGAACATGAAAAAAGAACAAAAGGAAAGAATGGAGACAAAGCTCTTATAAATAAGGAGGGGAAGAGAAGTAGATGAGAGGGGAGGGGATAGGAACAAAGCAGCGAGGGACACACAGATTTTCAGCCTGGGCTTTGACTGCAGAGGGACAGCCGTGGAGGACTGGGTGTCTAGGGAGAAGCTGGGGCTGAGGCATGAGGAGAGCATTAGTGCATCAGGCCTTGCAGGCCGGGGCACTGTACGTAGGGCTGCTGGGGGAAAGAAGGAGCCCTGGATGAATGGGGTGACAGTGGAAGCCAGCCCTGGGAGGGGCCGGGGCTGGAAGAGCAATGGGCAGTGGGCTGCAGTGGCTGGGCTGGGGCGGGGGTACAGGGTGGGCACTTATGCCCAGCTTTGCCTGCCTGGGTTGACAAAGTAGAGGTCGTCTTTCATTTCAAAGAGAGCTGAAAAGCAGGCAAAGAGAGATTGGAGGGAAGGGATCATTGGAAGTGGTCAGAAGTGCTGAGAGGCTGACAGCAGGCATTGGTGTGAGGTCCTGAGGGATCAGGGAGTCAGAAGCGAAGTCCATGTAAGTAGCTGAAGGGATTAGGTGAGGAAAAGAAGGTTGATGGAAGTGAAAGAGTGAGGCTTGGCTGGACCCCACAATCAAGAGGAGAGGGTGTGTGTCAGTGTAAGAAGGTCACAGGTAAGGCTGTGGAAGTGCCTGGGGCCTGGGGCCCGAGGCAGAGGAGTGTCACCTTGTGACACTCCTGGAAGGAAGAGGAGCAGAGATCTCATCTGAGAGTGTTGGAGAATTGCAAGACTTGGTGATAAATAGAACTCAGGACCCAGATCTTGCCCTGGAGAGGACACATTCGGAATGTGGAGTCAGAGGCTGGTTAGATTGGCATTGTTGCAGTACCTTTGGGCCATCTATGGCATTAAGGTCAAGAGTGGCCATGGGCAGTGCAGTCGCAGGAAGCGTGAATTGGCAGCCGTGGAAATCGGGGTAAGATATTTGGAGTACCTTCTAATGCATTGCCCAATTCTGTCCTATCAGAACATGGACACATGCCAAGCTTTCTTGTGGATGCTTGCACATCTTTAGAAGAGCATATTCAGCCCGAAGGGCTTTTTAGGAAATCAGGATCTGTTATTCACCTAAAGACACTAGAGAATAAACTGGATAATGGTGAAGGTGGCCTGTCCTCTGCACGTCCCCGTGATATTGCAGGACTTCTTAAGCGGTTCTTCAGGGAACTGCTGGAGCACACTCTGCCAGCTTGTTTGCGTGAAGCTCTTTTAAAAACTCAACAGTTGGAATCACAGGAGAAGAACACAGCTCCGTCCTCGTTTTGTTGCCTTATGGCTGATCATGCGGTTGATATATTAAGATGTTCTTTAAGTTTCTCAGGAATGTATCTCTTAGGTCCAGTAAGAATAAGATGAAAGCAGCAATCCTGCAGTAACAGTTGCACCAAGTCTTCTTCAGACAAGTGAAGGACATGAAAAGATGTCTACTAACAGCAGAAGAAAAGCTGCGATCACAGGCTGCAGCAGGACAGACTCGTACGGATTATACCGCAGATGTTGAAGGTGTACCAGATTTAATCTCAGAAAAGATACCAACTGAGATGGGTACTGAGGGTCTCTGTCCTACTGCATCATTGGCAGGCTTTGAGGAGGGTGAACATGACACTCCCAGTGAGTGTAAGAGAAAGCAAAGACAGAGTGTTAGCGATTTTGTTAATGGAGAACCAAACAAACTTAATATTAAAACAGAAATACTATTGGGAGTAGTGGCACACACCTGTAATCCCAGCACTTGGGGGGCTGAGGCAGGAGGATTTCTGTGAGTTTGAGGCCAACTTGGACTACAAAGTGAGTTTAAAGCCAGCCTGAACTGCAGAGCAAGCCCCCTATCTCAAAAAGGCAAACAAAAAACAGAAACACTAAATCTACTGGAAAATAGAACAGGTAGAAATCTTGAAGACATTGGTATAGGCAAAGACTTTATAAACAAAACCCCAATTGCACAGGAAATATCATAAGGAATCAACAACTGGGATCTCATATTATTAAAAACCCTAGGTTCAGTAAGAATACAATGAAAGCAGCATAGTAAAATAAACCACCGAAAGAGGAAAGAGATATTGAGGTCTTGGCCTAACTCCAATCTTCTAAAGAAGTACATGATGAATGGCTTAAATAAGAGTCCAGTAGTATGATTTTTAGGGTTCCGGAAAATCCAAACAAACTCTCTCTCAGTACAGTTTATAACAACTGAATTTTGGAAACAGCCCAAATGCCCATTAACTGGTGAATGAGTACAGAAGATGTAGGTTTTTTGTATGATGGAGTACCATAACTGCCATAAATAAGGATAGGCTTGAGACATTCTTAGCTAAATGGATGCACCTTGAGACCATATTCTTAAGTGAAATAAATAGGACACAGATGCTTAAATACAGCATTGTAAGAGAAACATCCAGACCCACCTCTGCACCCCACCCCATCTAGACGCTTGCTTCCCTCAGGTAACCAGTGCAGGCTGAGAGAACCAGACAGACACACCCCTGTAGACCCGCAGGACACTACTGGGGGAGTCCTGGTCTAGCCATGCAGGCTGAGAGAAGAAGCAACCCCATCACCAAAAGAGGAGCATAGGAAAATGATGGAAACCTTGAATGCACAATATAGGAAGGAATTACAATGCATGAAACAGATTCAAAGAGATGTCCAGGAAATTAAAAAACTCCATTGAAAGCTGGCAAAACTGCTTGAAAGAGACTGCAGTTAGACTTTCAGACCTTGAAGACAGGATTGGAGCCAGTGATTGTGAAAGAAACATTCTCTTAAAAAGAACAAGGAACCAGGAAATAGCAATTCAATAGCTGTAAGACAATGCAAAGAAAAATAATTCAAGAGTGATAAGTGTCAGCCAAAAAGTGGGCCAACACAAATGACATAAAAAGATTATTTGTAGAGGTAATAGCAGAAAACTTCCCAGATATGGGAAAAGGATCTGGAAGACAGATAAATGAGGCATCTAGAATGCCAACTAGCCATAATCAAAATCAATCTACACCCAGACATCTAATAATCATGATCCCAGAAATTCAGCACAAGAACAGAGTATTAAAGGCTGTTGGAGAAAAGAAACAGATCACCTATAAAAGAACAGCCATCAGAATCAACAGTAGGAGGATATCACAGCAGAGATGGGCCAATGCATGCTGGTTTAACCATTAATGCAGATGGCCTCAGTTCACCAATAAAAAGAAACACAGGGAGAGTGGATCCAGAAACAAGATCCATTAATATTCTGTATAAGAAACACACTTAACTTGAAAAGAAATTCATAGACCCAATGTCAAAGAAGAGAAGACAATTGCTGTATGTAATAGGAAACCAGAAAAAAGCAGGAGTCTCTTGCCCATCAGCCATGGAATGGATAAGATACATTTTTATGCAATGGAAAGCTACTTGGCTATAAAGAAGGATAAACTCACAGCTGTTATAGTAAATGAATGCAAATTGAGATCATACTCATAGGTGAGATGGTTTGGACTCACATGGGTAAACAGCATGTTACCTCCTAGCATAAAAACTGAAGGAGTTAGTGAGGCCCAAAATGCACAATAGATATTATGAAAATGATAGGGGAGAAAACATTTTAAAAGGGAAGGTGGCAGCCATTGTTAATTTCCTATTATCTTGTTTTGTTTTGGTTTCTTGGTGGTGCTGGGGATGGAACCTAGGGCCTTGTGCATTGCAGTCAAGAGCTTTACTACTAAGCCACATCCCCAGTCCAAATTTATTGTGTTTTGTTTTTGTCTTGAATTCCTGTATTGTTTTCATAGTTTTGTTAGGTTTGGTTTTATTCTGTTTTGTTCTGTTCAATTTTACTGTGTCTGATGGTAGGGGCAGCTGTTTTGAAGGTAACAAGATGTATTGTGGTAGCCATTGTTGATTTCTTATTGTCTTGTTAGAAAGTCCTGTGACACTTTCATTCTTTTGTCTTGATTGGTTTTATTCTGTTTTGTTTTGTTTGATTTCATTATGTCTGATGATATGCATAGCTATTTTGAAGAAAACAAGAGATATTATGGTAGTCATTGTTAATTTTCTATTATCTTGTTTTGAAGGCCTATATTGCTTTCACTTTCTGTTCTGATTAACTTTATTCAGTTTTTTTTTTCTCTTTCAAATAAATAAATAAATACATACTGCATCATTCTCTGGTGTCAGAAACCAAAAGTGTAAATAAGGACTCAAATGTATAATAGATATTGGGAGATGAGAAGCAAATGTTCAAATAAGAAGAGGAACAAAGGAAGGGGGAATGGAAAGGAAGGAAGGGACAAGAAAATAAGAGAATCAAAAGGAAAAATGGACAGAAAGCTTTTGTAAGTAAGGAGGGAAAGGGGGGTTGAAAAGAAGGGAAAGGAATGAGAGAAGAAAAGAAGAATCGAGATATATCACATGCAGGTCATCTTCGTTTTCTGTCTGGATGTCGCCAAAAGCCTCATGCAGTTATGGGGCCAGGATTCTAGAGTTTCTGACTGATTCATGGTCCAATGCTGGGATTACAGTGCGAGTGCCACCCCCCTTAGGGTAGATGGCCCACATACAATGTAAGGGACAGAAAGTCTTTTCTCCATGCTCCTCTCTTTCTGCTCTTATTGCTTTTGCTGTTGTCCTCTGCCATGAGCCACCCTGCCTTGGACCCAGCAGATTATGGACTGGAATCTCCACAAACTGTGAGCTAAATAAACCTTTCCTTCCTTAATTTTGCACATCAGGAATATCGTCTCAACAATGAGAGAAAAGTAACCAACACAGATACAAATTCCCTTGGATGAATGTGATCATTATTTATAACTAAAATGTACCAATAAAAATCCCACAAAAAATAGTGAAAATTAGAAAAAAGAAGAAAATTAAGCCAATGGGGGGAAAATGCCTACGAATTTAAAACTATTTTTCTAAATCTTATATTTATCAGATGTCTACAAGGAAGTATCATTGAAATATTTTTAAATTATCTATGAACATCATAGAGTTCTATATATTTCTCCAAAAATAGGTTTTAAACCAGGCGTGGTGGTGCAAGCTTATAATCCTAACAGCCAGGTAGCTGAGGCAGGAAGATCACCGTGAGTTTGAGGCCAGCCTGGGCTACCAAGTGAGTTCAAGGCCAGCCTGAACTACATAGACTCCATAGCAAGACCCTGCCTCAAAAAACAAAACAAAAACAGATCTTGGGCTGGGGGATATATCTCAGCAGCATAGTGCCTGCCTAGCAAGCTCAAGGTTCTGAGTTAGATTTAGAGAAAGGACTCTGGGAGTCCCTAAGAGTACCCTCAGATTTAATGATTTTCTAGAAGGAATCCCAAGACCCTGCACTTGTTAGACTCATGGTTACGTTTATTACAGTGAGAGTGCAGAGGCAAATCAGCAAAGGGAAAAGCACATGGAAGGAAGTCCAGAGAAAACAAACCACAAACTTCCAAGCGTCCTCTCCGAGTGGAGTCACACTAATCCCTCCGGGACTTCAGAAGCGTTCCTGATGAAGGTAGCTCTCTAGACTTAATGACTGGGGTGATTAACTAATGGTCAACTTGTGACAAACACCCAGCTGGACTGGGCATGGTTCTGGGTGTGGAAGGCCATCTGAGGATTGTTGTCAACAGCATAAAAAAGGAACTGGAGGGGAACACGGTGTGCCATCAGTTCTCTTGGAGGAGCTTGTCAGGCTGCTTTCCCTGATATGAACTCAGCTGTTGTCATCTTCAGAGGAGCTTGGATCTTCACTTCACCCAGGCTGGCTGCAGTTTTCTTTGAAGGAGTGCTGATCCTTACATGTGAACGTCCTGGCTCCAGTGTAGCTCCCCCAGCCTGCTGGCACAGATCCTTCACCCCGCTGGCACAGACTTTCTAGCTTCCACCGCAGACCTTTGGGCCTTCTTGGTGTAGATCCATGAAACTGACCTGCAGGAGACATTGCCGTGGGCTTTAGGTCTCCAGCTGGACTCATGCAGGATGTTGTGGGACCCAGACCCTCGGCTGGATTCTTTGGGTCTCTAGTGTGTGGACAGCTCTCCCACACTCTTTTGCATTTGACTCGTTGGGTGAATCTTATAAAATAATCCTACAAATTATGTGCCCTGTGTTAAATCTTTTCCTTCACAAACCCTGATTTTGGACCCCGCCAGCCATAACGGAGGCCGCTATGGGTCCCAAAGGAGCGTGCAGACCCTCTGGCGCCAGCCAGCCGGGAGCCACGTGCGGAACCCTGATTCCAATAATGACCAAGGTTGGGGCTGACTGCAGAGACACCAGACCTCCACCAAACTAGAATCCAAGACTTCCAAGGAGAAACAGGTACATAGCATAAGACACTCTGTGAAAAAGCTCAGATGCAGTAAAGCATCTTTATCCTTGGTAAGAGCCACTGCAAAATCTAAGCCCTCAGGTGCTGCCTGGGGGCCATTTTGCAATGGGCATTCTAAGGAAGCACATGTCAGGCCCGCTCTAGTAACGCTTTTCAGCACAGTTATCCCCTTGGCCTTGGCCAGACTGTCTATAGACAAATCATTATTGATAGGACCCCATGCAGCAAGATGAGACTTCAGAACCGATCTCAAGCTCTGACTTGGGAAGGCAGCCGGTTTCCTACTTAAATTCCTTGGTTAACTTACCTGAGGCATCAGCTGAGGCACAGAATAACCCTAGCCAGTGAACCGAAGCTGATCTGAGCATCTTCCAAGGCTGAAGCCATGCCGTGGTAGTCAGGGTGCCTACAAAAAGTACAACCCCAGAGGGGAGGCCAGCCGCGACTGCACACAGTGGGACACATGGCAGGCAAGACTGGTTAACAGTGCCCCTTCGTGTCTCTGCACAGGGGAGCGCCCTACCCAGGGGGCTTCTGGTCCAGTCAGGAATTCTTACCCGAGTCCTGGGTCTTAGGAGGAGGAAGCTAGGCAGTTCCAAACAATTTTGCCTGGGTGGAATAAGCCGCTGTCCTTGGGGGATGTGGAAATCTGGAGATGTTTTGCATAAGAATTGCACGAGCTGGGGCCACTCCTTCTGCTCTACAGTTCAGGAAGGTTCTCCTTGACCTAACTCTAGCCAGGCTCTGCCAAGCCCGTTCGGCCCTAACGTTGGCCTTTGGCCAGCTCACTCCAGGGTTCTGCTGAGTCAGCCGAGTTGCTGGAATCCAGCCCCCCTTTCCTGGGTTTCCTCTTAGTGATTTCCCATCCACCGGCGCCTCCCTGTCCCCTGGTCACTCAGTCTTGTATTTGGACAGAAGCCCAGTCACACACTGTCTTTTCGCCCCTATTGCAACAGTTCCCGGTTAGAATTTGCCATGCCTGCTGTGACTTCTGCCTGACCCTGCGTTTCTGCGGCAGCAGTCAGCACTGCGGGGGTGATGACTGCCTTCAGCAGCTGCTCTGCACCCCAGCACTCCCCACACCTCGGGAAGGCTGCCTGCTTGAGGAGGTTTACTTCAGGAAGAAGGGGAGGCGTTCAGGGAAAACAAAGATCCCACTCAGGACCTCACGCTTGCCAGGCCGGCGCTTACGCCGCTGAGCTCTATCCCTGGCCAAAGCAAGATCACTCATAATGCTCTTCCTCCGTTCTGTGTTGTCTAGATAAGGGTTGCTGGTCGATTGGGGTTTTTAATGTTGTCTTTTTAAATTTGTCTTCTGTGTCCTTTTCTCTATGTAACTTCATGTTTTTTTCCTAATCATTCCTTCCTCTTCTGTTTAATTAGGAAAGGTCACTGACTGTAAGAGAAATACAAATACAGTCACCAAGAACATTTTTAACGCAACTTAATTATAAAGACACAGCATGTTCAGGAATTGGTTGGAACCATTTAAAAATTTCGAAATGTGCTACGTAGCCTGTCAGTCTTTCATCTAAATGATTCATCCAGCGAGCAGACTAGAGAGGAGTGAGAGTAATCCTTCTTTTTTTAATTTTTTTTTTAAGGATAGCTTCAGTTCATGTCATCAACTTGCTCTCTGGACGCCCGGTGTAGCCAGAGGAAGATGAGAAAGTGGCGTCGGCCTAACAATCTAGCGTTGTAAACTGTTAACTAATCCGGGAAGCCAAATATGATTATCAACAGCGGCGGCGGCAGCAGCGAGGTGTCCCCAGGAGAGGTCAAGGAAACAGCTGGCACGAACAGGCAGGCAGTTCACAAGCCCGGCAGGAACCTGCCTGGACTGGCAGCTGGGGGCACACATCACAAGTGCAAATGCAATTCCTGTTTTCGACAGAAGCACAGGGCTGAATCAGAAGCCTGGTCCAGATGGCTCCAGGGAATGGACCCTTTTTGGGGGGCGAATCCGTGTGACCCGGCAGGTCCCACCAGCATTCGTGCTGTTTTTATCATTTCGGGGTCACGCAGCCATGTCCTAAATCTTGCAGCAATACGAGGGCTGCGCTGTGTTCATGCAAGCGTTGCTGGCTGTAAATTGGGTGCAGATTGTGCTGAGGCTGGAATAGTCGGCGGCACGCAGCAGCGTCAGGTTCCAGGTCAGAGTGCAGCCAGGCGATTATAGACTCTGGATGGGTGTCCTCTCCCGTCACAGAGCCAAAGCTCCCAGAGCCAGAGGACCGTGTTCCAAGACCAAGACGAGCCAGGCTTTCCCAAGCTGTGGCTAGCTTGCTATTCCTAGAGTCCAAAGGAACCCACAGAGAAACAGAACCAGAGGCCAGAGCATCTGATCTCACAGGAGCTCATGGTAACTAAAAAGCTTCAAAATTCCCAGCTTGCCTCCAACGACAGAGGACCGCTTTCCATGTTGCCCCCTTTCTCTGCCAAGGCTCAAGTAAGCAAAAATGATGCCAAAACCATCGGTTGTGGAAACTTTGTTTTTAATACTGGAAGGCTGTGCTTTTTGTTTTTAATACTGGCAGACCAGCAGCAAAATGCAAGGAGGTTATGCGTCGTTTGAGGCTTTGTTCTGGCAGCTTTCCTAATCAGGATGACTGTTCTTGATCACTTCTGGAACTACAAGCATGGAAGGCTTTTATGTTAGCTTTATCATCTGTCCAAATCCATTAGCCACTAAACGGAGACATTTTTAAAAAATAAAATTTCACTGGGTTGGTGGCACAGGCCTGTAATCCCAGCACTCTGGAGGCTGAAATGGGAGGGTCACTTCGAGTTTGAGTGCAGTGTAGGCTACAAAGTGAGCTCAAGACCAGCCTGGACTGCATAGCGAGACCCCGCCTCAAAAAAAAAAAGAAAGAAAAATTCCCTTTCAATATAATTCTTTTTTCTAAATCTTCCTGTCTTTGCAGGTTAATTCAAACTGCTAGCAGCAAATTTAGCATTTAGAGAGTTAACAAAAACTATTGGAGGGAAGCTTGGTAGCAGTATCAGAACTGGATCTTTCCTTTCCTTTCCTTTCATTTCTTTTTGAAACAGGGTCTCACTCTGCAGTTCATGCTGATCTGGAACCCTCTATGTAACCCAGGCTAACCTCGAACTCACTGAGTGGTCCAGGCCGGCTTCCAAATCCTCCTGCCTCAGCCTCTCAAGCACAGCTGTGCATCCCCGTAACCGGCATGTGTGTATGTGCACAGTTCAGGGATATTAATCACCTTCACAATGTTGTGCACCCGGCACCACTGTTTCTGTCATTTCTTGTCGCCGTATTGGCCAATGACTCCCATCCTTCCTCTCCCCAACCCCAGTCCTTACCAACCCCTGTTGAATTTGCTTATTTGTGTATCTGTCATGTGAATAATATTTCACTTAGCAAAACAGCTTCGGGTTCGTCTATATCGTCCCATGTTGCAAAGCTCCGTTCCCGTTTTCGGGCTGTATACCCTACTGTATGGGCACCCCGTGTTTTGTACATTCATTCAGCCACTGATGGGCACCTGAGATGTTCCCACCTTTGGGCTACTGTGAAGAATGCGATGAGCCCTCATTTAAAAGTGTCTGCTTTTGCTTTCAGTTCTTTGGGATGTTTAGCAAAGGATGGAATTTCTGCATCCGTAAGACTGTTCTTAGCTTCAGAGATGCATTAGACAAATTGTTACAGCCGCTCTATGGGGGTTTGTGGTAGTGGCAGTGCTGGGCTTTGAACCCAAGGCCTCCTGAAGAATGAGCTCGCTTGCAGTCTACGACGAGGCGCTGAGCTACACCTCAACCCTGACAGTACCTACTTTCCACAGGAAAAAGCACAGGAAACTCAGCCAAGGGAAAGGCAGGTAGGGGAGGCTCGAGGGAAAGCAGGAACTGGCTGCCAAGGGTTCTCTCGTTTTGTGATAGATCAGCCAATTCTGAATTTACCAGATAGCTTGTTGACTGCACTTGGTTACCTATTTTCTGTCCCTCTTCTGTATGGCTGGCTGTGTGACTGTGGGGAATTCGTGTCTGTCAGCACCAGTTTCCCCTCTGTGCAAAGGTGAGTCATGATTATAACGAGGCATAGTCCTTCAAAGGGATGCTGTCTAAAGCGGTCCATGGCGGCCACTTAATGCCATGCCTGGCGTGGAATAGGGGATCAGAAAGTCATCATGGTCAATATATAATAGGCATTGTGAAATAATGGAGGTGAACAAGGGAGAAGGGGGGAGAAAGAAGAAAAAAGTAAAAAAAGAGAGAAAAGATGGAAAACATGGAAATGAAGCTTTTGTAAATGGGGAGGGGAGGAAGGGTCACAGGGAAGGTAGGGAAATGGGAAAAGGAAACAGTGATCATGTACAGGTACAAATTCTCCATAATGACTGTGATCACTATGTATATCTAAAATGTACCAATAGAAGCTGATTGGAGGAAAAAAAGAAAGTAATCACGATCACTATTATCATGTTATTAGTGCCAGTAAATATCAAAGCAGTGATCTGTGTTCTTTAAAGGAACCTGAAGTAGAGAGAGAGAGAGAGAGAGAGAGAGAGAGAGAGAAACAGAGACAGAGAGAGAAACAGAGAGACAGAGACAGAGAGAAAGAGACAGACAGAGACAGACAGAGGGAGAGAAAGAGACAGACAGAGAGAGAGAGAGAGAGGCTAAACCAGAACTAAAGGAGGCCCGTTCCATGTGATAGCAGGGTGGCAGGTCCCCGAGAGAAGTTTCAATCTAAGGACACCCATCCCTGACATTGTGACACCCTTGGCCCTGTCAACTGACTCCCGTGACTCATCTCAAAAAGCTTTCAGCGCCCACATTCTAGGAAACACATTTCTGTCAAGTCAGTACAAGCTCCATTCCACAGAGGGGCTTTTCTGTTTGTTGTTGTTTGATTCTTTTTATGACTCTCTGGATTTTTGGTTGTTGGTACTTGAGAGCTAGGAATGGACCTGGAAGTTTTCAGAGACTGAAGGATCCTGGAGGACCCCGGGTTCTCCGCCATGGTCCAGGAAAGCCACCACACTCCAGGTGTTAATAACCCAGGGGAAGCTGAGTCACTGTCAGAAGTTGTGAGCTTTCACACCTGTTAGTTACCCACTGCTGGGACAAAGACGGCAAAAGGAGCAGCTCCACGCAACACGCACCTTGTGCATCCGTAGTCCTGCACGGCTGACGGGTCCTCTGCTCTTCCTGGGGCTGTAACGTGGGTGTCTGAGGCCAGAGCCACTGAGGGGACGAATCTGGTCTCAGGCTCACTTGGTTGTCGGCAGAGTTTTAGTTCCACACGGGTTGAGGGGCTGAGGACCAGACACCCCAAGGCTGTACAGAGTTCTGCGCAGTCCTCGAGAAGCACTGATATCAGAAGCCCCCTTGGGTCCCTCATCCTTCCCACCTAAGATTCAGTATTTCTCCTTCATTTTAATTTTGAAGGAAGATATGTTATCGTAAAGTAGTTTGACAAACAATATAAGTGTAAGACATATCGTGGATTGCAGGGGGAGAATATTAAACTGAATAGAACATGCTGCCTTATTTCATCTTTCTTTTTTCTTTTTTTGGTGGGGGGTGGTACCAAGGATCAAGCTCATGACCTCGCACTTGCCAGGCAGGCGCTTACACCGCTGAGCTAACTCCGCAGCCCTGTTTTTTGTTTCTTAAGACAAGGTCTCAGTATGTGGTTCAGGCTGGCCTTAACCCCACTTTGTAGTACAGGCTGTCCTTGAACTCACAGCAGTCCTCCTGACTCAGCCTCCCAAGTGCTGGAATCACAGGTGTGTGCCACCATTCCCAGCTTTGCTTTGTTTCAGAAAAGAGAGATTAAGGATCTATAGACTTTGAACATGCCTAACACATTCTGAGAGGCAGGATCTAGAGAACAACAACAGATACATTGGCTGGGGTGAAGAGAAGATTCAGATTTTCAAAAACCTTTCATTTTTTCATTTTTTGTAGGGGATGGAAGTTAAACAAGGGACTTAATTATCTGGTATTTAAAAATAAATTTATTTAAATATGGGAAAAATAGTAAGTACCATTTAAAAACATTTAAAAGTGTCGCCCATGCACAGGCCTGCAATCCCCCTGTTAGCACGAGGGATAATTGTAATTGTCGGCTACATGTCCTTTTACCTGGGCTTCTCAGCTTCAGCACTACTGGTTTGGGGGTCAGTGGTCTCTCGCTGTAGGGTACTTACCAGTATCCCTGCCTCTCCCTAGTAGTATCCTCTGCCATCATGAAAATAAGTGTCCCCTAGCCTTTATTTATTTATTCTTTACTTTTTGTCTTTTTCAGACAGGGTCTCGCTATGCAGTTCAGACTGGCCTTGAGCTCACTTTGTAGCCCAGGCTGGTCTCAAACTCACAACCATCCTTCCGCCTCAGCCTCCTGAGTGCTGGGTGTGCTCCACTACACCTGGCTTCCTCTAGCCTTTATAATCCTTTTCCTTTCTACTGCTGTGCAACAAGAAACGAGGATGCACTGGACATCTCACCAGGTCAGGGCGAAAACCGTCATCAGGGTTTGGAAAGTATTGGCAAACTTTTCAGGATCCTCAGAGAAATCACCCCCTTTCTCCTCGCACTGTTGAATATCTGTAACTGATTGTCCCATCAGTGCCTGCCCCTCCTCAGAGAGGAAGAGCAGAGGCAGGATTGGAGGTAGGGCTTCCTGGGTCTAAGGCCCTGTGGCGAGTAGACCGGACCTAGTAAGAGATGCCCTTTGTCCCCTGAGGGTACTATGAGCAGGATGTGGAGGAGGTGGTCTGTGGGAAGGCGGTCCTGACAGGAGAGAGCCCCCGATAACATCACTTCCCCAGAGACAAGGATTTCTACAGACCAGGCGCCTTGTAGAGGGCCATAAAGGTGTGAACACAGGGGACCTCTGACCACCTTTTTTGTTCCTTAAACATAATGATTGAAATATGGCGTTATTCTTCAGGCTGCCAAGCGGTGGCCGTTTATTAATACGCAGGGATAGAAGACGAGCTCTTCCAGGGGTCTTAGTGTGGGACTCATTCCCAGGGTTAAGAAGACATCTGAGTGGGGACCCAGAGGAAACAGGCGAGGTTACTCCCATCTGCAGACAGGAGTCGCGAAATTAGGACCTGGGTGTAGCCTTCTGGGGTTTAACGGGACAGGGCATTTCCTTCCAGGCCTTTCATCTGGTGAGTCTGAGTTTCCATTTAAACCTCCCTCGGGTTGTTACCTGGCTAGGCTGAATTCCCTTGAGTTTAACTTGATTAGGGTGAATTTAGGACTGGACATTGCCAGCCCCAAGCGACTACCGGTGCTCTTCCTTGGACCCATTGGCTTTCCCCTACACACGCAGCTTGTCCGTGGGTTGAAGAGCCCGTCAGTGGGGTGCCTCACTGGCTGGGTGTCCCTTAGCCAATTAAAAAAGGAATAAGACCCATCTCTAGTAAAACTCAATTCACTAGACCAAGCTACAAAGCATACCCATCTGGTGACAGAATCTCAAAATAAAAGTCATACATCCTGCCCTTTCAGACTACAGTTATCACAGCAAAAGCAAAATTGAGTGAAAAGGACAGCAAACCAGTAACAGCAAAGGACACAGGAAGCAGTGTCCCCAGGCGGGGTTCCAGAGTCCGACCCAGATGAGTCAGCTGAGCGGGCTCTGCATGGGCTGGGAAGCTCTGGGGGAGGCTGAGATGCGCCCGTTCCTCTCCTAGGTGCGGGAAGACACCGTATCTCTCAACCCTGTTTCTGAGCTATCCAGAACCAACAGCTAAACAAGTGGAACCCTCTGCTACCTGTAAGGCTCAGGGGGAGAGGGAGAATCCTAAGAGATTTCTAAGCCCTGCGGAAAGGAAGCTTTTCCACCACAGGGAGGCACAAACTGCCTTGGAGCTAAACAAGGGCTATCCAGGGTCAGGGCAAGCTACCAAGAACTCCACAGAGAACAATGATGCTTTGTGCCTGGCAGGTCCACATCCCCCAGTCCCCTGCTGTGGGCAGTTGTGCCAAAGCACTGGTCCACCAGCGGCTTCTCCTCTGGTCTGGGAGGCCTTTTTTTTTTTTTTTTTTTTGGACAAGGTCTCACTATGCAGTTCAGGCTGACCTTGAGCTCACTTTGTAGCCCAAGCTGGTCTCGAATTTGGGACAATCCTCCTGCCTCAGCCTCCCGAGTGCTGGGATTACAGCATGCGCCACCGCCCAGCTCATGGACGGTCTTTTCTTCTACCCTGCCTGGCTCACGCCCATCCCCGCTTTGGTGGGTGCCTCGGCCTTTGAGGTAGGCTTTCCACATTGTATGGGTCTACAATGATAGGTTTTTCTTCGATGTGGTAGGAAAGCAAGAGCTAAGAAAGGAAAACAAAAAAGGCCTTTAATGCGGCACAGGACAGCTGCAGTAGAGTGCAAGATCACCCTGGAGGCAGGCAAAGAAGCAGCGAGCTTTTATTCAGTTTGGGGGGGGGGCGCTGGAGTTTCAAGGGGCGATCAGAGTGACGTATTGACAGCTGATTGGAGGGAATGTTGGTGCATGCGCAAAAAGCGGGAAGTTTAACTTCTGAGGCTTGGAAGAGAAGGCGGAAGTCAGTATTGAAGGGCAGCGCTTTTCAGCGCCATGTTGGGCAGGCACCACACTGAGCAGTGGCCGCGCTTCCCACGAGCGGAACCCATCAAACAATGCAAGTCCAGCTGATCAGCAGGGTCCCTTCTGTCCCCCATGAAGGACAGAAGCCTTTGGCCCCACGATCTAGTCTTCTCCACCAGGTGACTGTTCCCTGTCTCCTCTCAGGATCCATTTATTTGCCGGGAGGGAAGAGAGAGGGTCCCCTCTGTGGAATAGGAGTGGCTCCCACAGCTTCCCTGTTTTAGGGTTATGGAAGGTGGATAATAGTTAGGGTGGGACAGCCGTTCACAGCTGAATGAAGGGAAGGGAGTGACTCAGGGCTTTTTTTTTTTTAATAATTTAATTTTATTTTAAAAGGGAGTAAAATTAAGCACAACAGAACAGAATGGGACATAAGAAAGCATAAATTTCAAAGCTAGACAACCAGAGATCTTCACTATCTGTCATATTGTCTCTTGTTTTCTTCCACATGGTTGTCCTTATCTTTGCATGTGGAGAGCTCATACTAAATAACATAGCCAATCTTTTCACAAGATGTGCAGTTCACTGGCTCCCACTTGCTAGGCAGGGG